>WBZZ01004605.1:95000-100000 GCA_019918135.1 Paulinella micropora
TACATAATATACATGCTGGTAGTCAGTGAGATAGCCAGTGAGGTAGCAAGCAGATAAAAATGATGTATTAGGTATACAATTCGTACAGCCAGTGACACATTACCCCTACTTATCCAAAGACTTTGCAATCACAAAGAATATTGGCTGTGGGTTTCTGCGCTCAAAAGAAAGAGGAGCACAGTAATATCATCTAAACTTAAAAACGCAAAGAGCCATCGCATCTTTCCTAGCATTGGGATCACCATGCGTCCTAACGTCCTACCATAAACATGGCTCAATAAAACCGCGGTCTTCTTTCGTTTTGCCTTGTGAGCTATTGGGAGTTATTGCAACGCGCGATCTAGGTGGAAAAAAGATGTGGGGGTGGAAAAATTTACCACAACCTTCACTTCACGAAATTCCCTCCACAGATTAAAATTCCTTAGTCGGGTGCCACCTGCCTCTTTTTCTCCGGCCCGGCCGGGTGGCCTAGTAGTCAAGTGGCACCTGACCCTGTAAAGGAGCTTTTCAGCGCTGACTATACCCCTTTGCCGCTTGTCCCCAGCCAGTCAAGCCCCGGCTAAGCCCACCTCAACCGAGACCCAAATTCTCAATGTTCAATCTCCTGGCTCCGCTTCTCTACTCTCAAGAAGCAGCAGGAGCCATGGTCACGCCTGGATAACACATTTGGTAGTTGCATACTTCAGAGTGATACATTTCTTTGCATTTCTGCCTTCCTTGTGCATTCCTCAACAATTCAACCGATGACATAAGAGTCAGAATGTTTACGAAACCTTTTCCCACCAAAAATGTTATCTTCATATCACTGTTGTGGGGTCGGTGGACACATTGTTCCCGGTTTTTGCACTCCAAAGTCATGAAACAAAAAGAAACAAAACCAATCACATTTCTTTGCCCTGTCCATCTGTCTGTCTGTCTTTCTCTGTCTTTCAATTGTATGCCTGTATCTCTGTCTGAATCTTCTTCACACTCAATCGCTCATCTTATTCGCACGCACGACTTACACGCTCCGTTCTTCTTTACCTTTGCCTTCGATTTGCCTTCGATTTTATCAAGTTATGTCATGTTATGTCATGTTATGCTATGTTATGAAATGTTATGAAATGTTATGTTATGTTATGTTATGTTATATTATGTATGTTATGTTACATTATGTTATGTTATGTTATGTCATGTTATGTTATGTCATGTTATGTTATGTTGTGTTGTTGTGTAATGTATGTTATGTTATGTTATGAGTTACGTTATATTATGTTATGTTATGTTATGCTATGCTATGTTATGTTATGTTATGTTATGTTAACTGTTATATGTTATGTTAGTTATGTTATGTTATGTTATGTTATTTTATGTTATGTTATTTTATGTTATGTTATGTTATGTTATGTGTTGTGTTATGTTGTGTTATGTTGTGTTATGTTATGTTATGTTACGTTATGTTACCTTAAGGGTACCCTTAATAACGTATTTATGTTATGTTATGTTATATGTTATGGCATGTTATGGCATGTTATGTTGTGTTGTGTTATGCTATCTTATGTTGTATGTTATGTTATGTTATGTTATGTTATATATTTATGTTGTGTTATGTTTTGTCATATTTTGTTATCTTGATCTCATCTTATCTTATTTTATCATCTAATCTTATCTTATCGTATCTTATCTTATCTTCTTATCTTATCTTATCTTATCTTATCTTATCTTATCTTATCTTATCTTATCTTATCTTATCTTATCTTACCTCATCTTACCTTATCTTATCTTTTATCTTATCTTATCTTATCTTATCTTATCTTCTGTTATGTTAGATTAGGTTAGATTAGGTTAGGTTGGGTTGTGCTATGCTATGCTATGTTATGTTATGTTATGTTATGTTGTGTTATGTTATGTCATGTTATGTCATGTTATGTTATGTTATGTTATGTTATACATATATACATGCATACATACATAAATACATATACATGCATGTATGCATATGTTATGTTATGTTATGTTATGTTGTGTTTGTTATGTTTGTTATTTTATGTCATGTTATTATGTTATGTTTTGCTATGTTATGTTATTGTTATGTTATGTTATGTTTACATGTTATGTTATGTTATGTTATGCTATGTTATACTATGTTGTGTTATGTTATGTTCTGCTATGTTATGTAATGTTATGTTATGTTATGTTATTTATTATGTTATGTTATTTTATGTTATTTTATGTTATGTTATGTCATGTCATGTCATATTATCCTATGTTATCCTATGTTATCCTATGTTATCTAATGTTATGTTATACATAAATGCATACATAAATGCATACATACCTGCATACATACATACAAACATACAAACATGCAAACATACAAACATACATACATACATACATACATACATACATCTATGTGTATGTATGTATGTATGTATGAATGCATGTATGCATGTATATATGTGTGCATGTATGTATTCATGTATGCATGTATGTATGTATGTATCTATGTATTTATCTAGAGACCATGCTTATGCAGCGTATTGTCTGTGCCTAGGTTCTTCCAGACAGCATTCAACCCCCGGGTGGCATACGTATAAGGTTTTCCGGTGGCATTCAACCCCCGGGTGGCATACGTATAAGGTTTTCCGGTGGCCGGTGGGTGCGAGTTTTTTCTGGTGATTAGTGTGGGGCGGCTTATATTAACCTTTCGGACCTTGGTTGCGATCGAGAAGACTAAGACGCTCTACCACTACCAGCCCTTGACATATCTCCGAGCCACACACACCAGGACGGGCCGGGCCACTGCCGAAACGAAACGGCCGAAAAGTCGGGGTTTTTCCCGTGAAAGTGGCAGTGGTTGATTGCGGGGCCGGTCGTGTCAGATGGGAGGCTTCCCCGAATCACGGGTACATGTATGTACGTATGGATGTATGGATGCATGTATGTATGTGTGCATGTGTTATGTATGTATGTATGTATGTATGTATGCATGTATGTATGTATGTATGTATGTGTGTGTGTGTGTGTATGTGTGTATGTGCGTATGTACGTATGTACGTAGGTATGTACGTATGCACCTACCTACCTACCCACCTACCTACCTACCTACCTACCTACCTACCTACCTACCGTTTGAACGTGTATACGCAGGCGGTCTTATGTATTGAGACTAGTGTCGTGTACCCGTCCATTAATGTGGCTTCCAAGACGGTGGTAGTATGCGCATTTTGTATTATTATTATTATTATTATTATTATTGTTATTATTATCATTTGTTATTATTATTATTATTATTATTATTATTATTATTATTATTATTATTATTATTATTATTATTATTATTATTATTATTATTATTATTATTATTATTAGTAGCAGTAGTAGCAGTAGTAGCAGCAGCAGCAGTAGTAGTAGTAGTAGTAGTAGTAGTAGTAATACTCATGACATTAATACTTTACACACTAACTTCGAGCTCGTTTTTTTCTATCTATCTATCTATCTATCTATCTATCTATCTATCTATCTATCTATCTATCTATCTATCTATCTATCTATCTATCTATCTATCTATCTATCTATCTATCTATCTATCTATCTATCTATCTATCTATCTATCTATCTATCTATCTATCTATCTATCTATCTATCTATCTATCTATCTATCTATCTATATATCTATCTATCTATCTATCTATCTATCTATCTATCTATCTATCTATCTATCTATCTATCTATCTATCTATCTATCAATCAATCCATCCACCTATCTATCTATCTATCTATCTATCTATCTATCTATCTATCTATCTATCTATCCATCTATCTATCTATCTATCTATCTATCTATCTATCTATCTATCTATCTATCTATCTATCTATCTATCTATCTATCTATCTATTTATCTATCTATCTATCTACTTATCTACTTACCTACCTACCTACCTGCCTATCTATCTACCTATCTATCTACCTATCTATCTACCTATCTATCTACCTATCTACCTATCTATCTATCTATCTATCTATCTATCTATCTATCTATCTATCTATCTATCTATCTATCTATCTATCTATCTATCTATCTATCTGACCTCCGCCCCGATATCGTTGTCTGGTCACTGTCTACCAAGATATGTATTCTGATCGAGCTAACGTGCCCGGTCGAGGAAAACATCCTTGACGCACGAGCCTACAAGACCAACCGATACAACAAGCTCAAATCTCAAATCGAGGACAACGGATGGACCTGCCACCTTCGACCAATCGAATGCGGGGCTCGCGGCATGGTATCGTTCTCTGTTCATCGATGTTTCCGCGCCTTGGGTTTTTCCCATCCCCAATCCAAATCCCTTTGCTTCAAGCTATCCTCCTGCGTAGCTCGTTGCTCTTTTGCGATTTATCGCTCCTGTGCAGTCAAAAATTGGACTAATCTTCCTCTAGTCCGTATTGGTGACTGCATTCCATCATAGCCGTCCAGTGTTGCATAGCCCGGGCTAGGTCCCTGCGGGGGTTTAGGCCTCATACAATGTCATCATTGTAGCTTGCGCAAGCTTACGGTGCTCAAAACACTTGGACTAACGGCTTCCTTTTCTTTCTCTTCTTCCTTATCCTCCCACTCTCCATTCCTAGATTGCCTTTTTCTTCAACGTCCTTCCTCCTCTTCTTTTTCCAGAACACAGTCTACCCGTGATTCCCATCCCGGACACATGAACAGTACACAAATTATTGTTTGATGTGAAACTGCGTTCCTTTGCAAGGACTACATTCCTTTGCGACATCTCATCTATCTATCTATCTATCTATCTATCTATCTATCTATCTATCTATCTATCTATCTATCTATCTATCTATCTATCTATCTATCTATCTGTCTATCTATCTATCTATCTGTCTAGCTAGCTATCTACCTATCTACCTACCTACCTACCTATCTACCTATCTACCTATCTACCTATCTACCTCTATCTATCTATCTATCTATCTATCTATCTATCTATCTATCTATCTATCTATCTCT
>WBZZ01004605.1:107500-122500 GCA_019918135.1 Paulinella micropora
TTATTATTATTATTATTATTATTATTATTATTATTATTATTATTATTATTATTATTATTATTATTATTATTATTATTATTATTATTGTTATGGACACCGTGATAGCCCAGTGGTCAAGTTCTACCATCTGGGCCCTGTCGCCAGTTCGATTCCCGTCGGTGCCACCAGTATTTTCATTGAACATACCGGTCCGTCTGGACCAGTATTTTCATTGAACATACCGGTCCGTCTGGAAGTGTTGGAACTGCCCTTGCGGGGGTGTCATTAGAGCCTATCGTCAATTCTTCGTACTCCCCTCACGGGTGAGACGATGGAGGCGCATGTGCAGAAATGCATCAGCCATTGACAGAGAAGCACTATTATTATTATTATTATTATTATTATTATTATTATTATTATTATCATTATTATTATCATCATTATTATTATTATTATTATTATTATTATTATTATTATTATTATTATTATTATTATTATTATGGACACCGTGATAGCCCAGTGGTCAAGTTCTACCATCTGGGCCCTGTCGCCAGTTCGATTCCCGTCGGTGCCACCAGTATTTTCATTGAACATACCGGTCTATTTCTGGACCAGTATTTTCATTGAACATACCGGCCCGTCTGGAAGTGTTGGAACCGCCCTTGCGGGGGTGTCATTAGAGCTTATCGTCAATTCTTCGTACTCCGCTCACGGGTGAGACGATGGAGGCGCATGTGCAGAAATGCATCAGCCATTGACAGAGAAGCACTATTATTATTATTATTATTATTATTATTATTATTATTATTATTATTATTATTATTATTATTATTATGATTGGACACCGTGATAGCCCAGTGGTCAAGTTCTACCATCTGGGCCCTGTCGCCAGTTCGATTCCCGTCGGTGCCACCAGTATTTTCATTGAACATACCGATCCGTCTGGACCAGTATTTTCATTGAACATACCGGCCCGTCTGGAAGTGTTGGAACTGCCCTTGCGGGGGTGTCATTAGAGCTTATCGTCAATTCTTCGTACTCCCCTCACGGGTGAGACGATGGAGGCGCATGTGCAGAAATGCATCAGCCATTGACAGAGAAGCACTATTATTATTATTATTATTATTATTATTATTATTATTATTATTATTATTATTATTATTATTATTATTATTATTATTATTATTATTATTATTATTATTATTATTATTATTATTATTATTATTATTATTATTATTATTATTATTATTATTATTATTATTATTATTATTATTATTATTATTATTATTATTATTATTATTATTATTATTATTATTATTATTATTATTATTATTATTATTATTATTATTATTATTATTATTATTATTATTATTGGACACCGTGATAGCCCAGTGGTCAAGTTCTACCATCTGGGCCCTGTCGCCAGTTCGATTCCCGTCGGTGCCACCAGTATTTTCATTGAACATACCGCTCCGTCTCGACCAGTATTTTCATTGAACATACCGGTCCGTCTGGAAGTGTTGGAACTGCCCTTGCGGGGGTGTCATTAGAGCTTATCGTCAATTCTTCGTACTCCCCTCACGGGTGAGACGATTGAGGCGCATGTGCAGAAATGCATCAGCCATTGACAGAGAAGCACTATTATTATTATTATTATTATTATTATTATTATTATTATTATTATTATTATTATTATTATTATTATTATTATTATTATTATTATTATTATTATTATTATTATTATTATGATTTGGAGGACCTCGAACAAGGGTATTGGAGGCTTATGTCCGTTGAGGATATGCCATTAGCTGCATCAGTACGCCTCAGATATAGTATTATTATGATTTATGATTATTATTATTAGATATTATTAGATATTATTATTATTATTATTATTATTATTATTATTATTATTATTATTATTATTATTATTATTATTATTATTATTATTATTATTATTATTATTATTATTATTATTATTATTATTATCCTCCACCGTTGCATTTCTAACTGAGCAGCTTCGGCTGGGAATACTATACTTGTCTATAAGACCCTATAGGTACCGCTAGGTTCGCGCCTTCTATACCCACGTGGGGGAAGAAGTTTCAGCGGCACGCCGTCCGATCTGGCTCCACTCGGGGACACCCGTACCTCATGATGTGTATTGTTAGGAGCAGCTGAAAGTCCATAAGGCATGAGAGTAGAGGCGTTGGCGATGCGATGGAGAGTGTGTGTAGTGCGTGAGGCAGGTTCTGGCAACGCTGGGGGTGCTGGCGGGCGCCGAAGGGCACGAAGCGACGCGGCAGCGTCCAGTGACACCGGCGGAAATGCGTGTAGTGTGTGTTGCAGATACCGCCGATGCTATTTGCATGGGCGGGCGCTTTCCTCGGCGTAAAGAGGCGCGGCGGTGATGGCCAGCGACATTGGCCGTCTACTACTCTCAATGGATTACAAATACGCGAAGCACGGAGCTACCACTGTGGCCCTTATGGGACAAGGTAGAATCGCCGAAGACCTGGACAATCCCCGTGGGAATGCCTCTTCGACGGGCTCTGGCCCGATGTCCCAGGATGGGAGGATGAGGGCTCGCGTATATGACGGAATTCCTGAACCACGTGGAGAGGCTATCTTAGCTGCGCCTCATCCTTCCTCCCCAAACCTGGCACACGGGTCGGCGCTTCAACATAAGGCGAGCGGCGCTATATGGCAGATGGCACCGCCGCCTCGACGGTACCGGCGGGTAGATCGGTACGACAAGGACGGGCGTAATCTGATTGTCTGGGGGCTCTCAGAACGCGCCAATCTACAGGAGATCGCCTCCAAAATGAGCGGTCTTGGTCTGGTGGTCCCGGTAATGGAGTGGCAAGGCCAGCGAATGTTTCTTCACCTGGAGCTGGTCTACGAGGACGATGACAGCAGGCAGACGGCGTTGCAGCAACTCAAACATCTCAAATTCTTCGGCAGAGGGGTCAATGTGGCCCTTGGGCGCAGGTTCAGGGACAGGGAACGTGTCCAAAGGCTTGTTCGCATCCATCTGCGTGGGGAAGCGGCGGTCCGGAAGGAGGAAGCTGCGACGGGATATCGCGTTTTGCCTCTGCATGAAGAATGTGTCGATGATGTGCAGGTGGTGTCTTCGGAATTGGCTGCCTATGCACCTAAGTGTGTGTCTGAGTGTGCTGATGTGCATGTGGTGCCCCTGCATTCGGCGGCCAGTGCAGTGGGGGACCAACCTGCGCAAGCACCTGCAGAGGGGGGCAGCACGAGTGCGGAAGCCAAGCGCGGCCGTCGGGTCCGGAAACGAGCCAACCGCTCCAAGCAGTTCGATACCGGCTTCAAGCTACTCGTCGCGAGTCACAACTGGCAGGGTAAAACGGGATACGACAACGTAGGCACGGCGGAATGGGCATCATTCTACAAACACGAGGGCTGGCTAGTCATCGGGGCTCAGGAGCACCGCATGGGCAAGAAGCAACCTTCCAAATGCAGCCTGGATGGATTCCGGATTTTTGGAAAACCTGCGGAGGTCAGCGAGAAAAATCGCTGCAAGGGTGGGGTTCTATTCGCGGTGGCTAACTTCCTTGGTCCGTATTGCAACCTGGTGTCAGCCCCCGTCGACCACCGGCAGCAAGTGTGGCTGCGTATCCCCTCGGGTGTTACCGGCGCTCAGGATATCTATGTGGGCAACGGCTACTTTCCCCAGGAAACGCAGGAAGAAGAGTCGTCAGAGGCGTATGCGGCCTGGCAGGCAGCTATAGCTTTTTTTGGAGCCAAAGGTCTTGTGGTCACGGTGGCGGATGCCAACGCGAAGCTCGGGCCGGCATGCAGCCGAAAAGAGGAGGGCATCGTCGGTCAGCACGGGGAGGTCGATGATAAGGGAGCACCGGTACGTTCGGAGAACGGCAAGAGACTCGCGGCTGTCCTCGTCGCTACGGGCCTGCGAAATCTGAGCGGCTTCTCGTGCCCAGTGGAAGGGTCCTACTGGTGGTCCCGGCGTGAGCAGCGCGGCATGGGCACAGGCAAGCACCTCCTCGATTACATCTGCGCGTCGCCTGGCTTGGCATCTGGAGCAAAGTTCGGAGTATGCGAAGATGATCTTGATACGGACCACAAGGCAGTATGGGCCGAACTGACGTGGAGCGGCCAGCGCCGGCCAAAGCGGGCTGCGAAACCTTACAAGTCCTTTCGTGTTGATAAGCTTATTGGTGCTGGTGTCTCGGGTAATGATCACGCTGCGAAGCAAGCGCTGGATTATCTACGCGACAAGTTCGATGACGTATTCCAGCATTGCCTACAGAAGCTTGGAGTGCATCAGCTGCCTGAGCTTGACCTATCGGGTGGTGCCGACAGCCAACGGGTGGTAGATGACGTCACCGAGCGAATGGCGCAGTCCTTCCGAATGGCGGCGCACCGGGTCCTTGGCTCCAGATGTATACGACCCCGTTTCACCAACAATTGGTTCGACGGGGAGCTAAAGGAGCTCATTCAACAGCGCCGGGAGGCCTACGCAGCATACAGGAGGGATGAATCGAATGCGGAAGCCCGTCTGAATTGGCTACGGCTCCGCAAGGAAATTCGGAAGGCAACTCGGGCCAAGAAGTCCGCCTCCTTCAAGCAAGTGCAGGAAGAAGCGGTCAAATGTCAACGCGAGCAATCCTCAAAGCGCTTTTGGCTACTCGCGAAGCGGCTTGGCGGGGCACGCAGAACGAAGGTCTCCGCGCCGGTGCAAAGGGAGGATGGCTCACTGGCGTGTACGCTGCCGGAAAAGGTCGCTCGGTGGGAGGAATTTCGGAAAAATTCGGTGAAGCCACGGGAAAATCCGGCAAGTGCGGCTGTTGTGGTGGAGTGCTGTGCAGAAGCAGGCTCGCTGGAGTGGGAGGAAGCCGAAGCTAAGCGGCAGTTCCACTGGAACGATCGCTTCAGAGATGAGGTGGCCCGGGCTATGAAGGAGCACGAAGTAGGTGAAGACACTTGCGAAGAGCTGGACAAGCCGTTCACGCAAGAGGAGGTCCTTGCAAGGCAACGTGCCCTGAATAACCACAAAGCTTGTGGCGAGGACAAAATGAAGAACGAGATGCTCAAGTATGGCGGCGCCTACATCAATGGCTACTTAACGCAGTACTTCAACTGGATTCGAGAAGCCGAGAGGACTCCAAAAGCTTGGGGCAAGGGAATCATCGTCAATATCCCCAAGGGTGGGGATCCTACGGATCCTGACAACTGGAGGGATATCTCGATTATTAGTTGCCTTGGTAAGCTGTATCTGTCCTTATTAGCTACTCGTCTAACGCTCTTCGTGGATGGCCCGGATAAGCTACGTCCAGAGCAGGGAGGCTTCCGCCCGGGGCGTCGCACTACGGATCAGGTCTTTACCCTTTGGCAGAGGTTGAAGGGGCGTCAGCAGCAGAAGCGGGAGTCGTATGTCCTGTTCGTCGATCTACGCAAGGCTTTCCCGTCTGTTTGGAGAGATGGCCTATTTGAGAGGCTCTGGAAGCTGGGTGTAAGGGGCAAGTTCTGGCGCACGCTACGCAGGTGCTACGAGCAGACTTCGTCGCAAGTGCTAGTTGATGGAGCACTCACCCCCGAAGTACTGGAGGGTGTAGGCGTCCAACAGGGGTCCCCTCTCTCTCCCACACTCTTCAACGTCTTTATGGATGAGCTGTGTGATCGGCTGGCGAGTGCCCTCAAGATCACGGATGTGAAGCGGCTGAACGACATCAAGGCACTTGTATACGCGGACGACGTGGCCCTCATCGCTCACAGTCGCACCGAGCTCCAGAAGATGGTCAATGTTGTGGCCAAGTTCGCGGAAGATTACCGGCTGGAAGTCAACTTGAAGCCCGGCAAGACGGAAATCATGCCCATTTACACGTCGAGCAAGGCGAAACGACCAAGTATCAGGGAGCGAGGTGAGCCCGTGGTGTGGTTTCGCGGCCAGAAGCTTTGTGTCACCAGTCAGTACAAGTACCTGGGAGTGGTTATCACCGACGACCTGAAGTGGAAGGAGCAGGCCCTGCGGGCTACGCGTGTCACTGAAGTCGCCACCGCAGGTTGGTGCTCTTTGTGGTGTGCAGGTGAGATACAAGCTAGGTATCGTCTCATGTGCTGGAATCAACTTGTGGGGGCCAAGCTGAAGTACGCCTTCGATGTCTGGCGTGCCCCCGTATCGCAGCTCACCAAGCTGGAGGCAGCAATGCTGCGCCCCATGAGGATGATTCTCGGCATCAGCCCTAAGACAAGCAAGTGGATTACACTCTTTCTGGCGCGCTCTTTGAGTGCGGAGGGTTTGCGGCGGGCGGCGCAACTGAAGTTCTATGGACGGCTGCGTGTTCTACCGGAGAAGCGATTTCCTGTCATCGCATCTCAAGTCAAATCCGACTGGACTGCGGAGGCCGAAGGCGCTATCAGGGACTCAATGGATCTACAACAAGGGCTTCAGGAGCTCCTAAATAGCTCAGAGAAGGACCTCGAGGGTTGGTGTTCGACTGTGGACAAGTGGGCCCTTCAGCAGGACGTCAAGATGGTGCAGCAACTGATGTGGGACAAGCGAGAGGCAGGCAGCGATCTTACTGATGGCCTGCGAGTCATCCTAAGACAAGTCTTTGGAACTAAGAAGTTCCCAAGATGGGTAGCCCTTGATGATGCGCATTATAATCTGCTTCGGAGAAGGTTGCTCAGCTGCAACAACCGCCTTCGGTTGTACCGCAGCAAGTTGGTCAGTGGCATGTCCCCTCGCTGCTTCTGTTGTCATGATGATGTCAATGAGTCCCTTGCGCACTTCTTATGGGTTTGCCCCATGCATGAGGGGAGACGTAAGCAGCTGTTGCTGAGTATGCAGAGGCTCGGTGGCATGGCTGTGGGGGGTGCTGAGGGGGATGGAGGGAGTGAGGAGGGTGGTGAGGTCGTAGGCGGTGAGGTTGTGGTGGAGGATGTGTTGCTTGGGCGGGAGCGGGAGGGCTCTGTGCGGCAGGGTTGGGATGATATGTCGCCTGTGGATCAATCACGATTGTTTTGTAAGCTTTTTCAGGGGAAGTCGCGCTTCCGCAGTAACTTTAGGCTTGCTGCGTTGTTAGGGGTTACAGCGTTGCGTCCCCCTCCAAAGTTGGATGTGTTGTTTGGATCATATGTGTCTGAGTGTTGGTCTGCTAGGGAGGGTAAAAGGGAGGAGCTTGGGGTGGAGGATGGGGGCGAGGAGGTGATTGACCTCACTGAGGTTCCATCAGCTTCTGTCCCACCCTCTCCCCCAAGTGACGTTGATGTTGCGCGGCGCGGCCGTCCGCGCAGTGTGGACGTCCTGGCTGGAGAGAGGGGTTCGGGAGCGCAGCGTAGTGTCTCCGAGTTCTTCTCTTCAGCTAACACCCTCGCATCTAGCTCTTCATGCACTTCACAGCCCCCATCTGCCCCTGCTGTTGCTGTTGCTGCTATGTCTGTTTGGTGTTCTGACAATGCGTTGGGATCGGCTGACCCCGGTGACCCAATGGAGGCACATGTCCAGGATCTGGATCTGATGCTATAGTCTGAGGAAGCCTATTATTATTATTATTATTATTATTATTATTATTATTATTATTATTATTATTATTATTATTATTATTATTATTTTGGACACCGTGATAGCCCAGTGGTCAAGTTCTACCATCTGGGCCCTGTCGCCAGTTCAATTCCAGTCGGTGCCACCAGTATTTTCATTGAACATACCGGTCCGTCTGGAAGTGTTGGAACTGCCCTTGCGGGGGTGTCATTAGAGCCTATCATCAAGACTTCGTACTCCCCTCACGGGTGAGACGATGGAGGCGCATGTGCAGATTTGCATCAGCCATTGACAGAGAAGCACTATTATTATTATTATTATTATTATTATTATTATTATTATTATTATTATTATTATTATTATTATTATTATTATTATTATTATTATTATTATTATTATTATTATTATTATTATTATTATTATTATTATTATTATTATTATTATTATTATTATTATTATTATTATTATTATTAATGGAGGCACATGTCCAGGATCTGGATCTGATGCTATAGTCTGAGGAAGCCTATTATTATTATTATTATTATTATTATTATTATTATTATTATTATTATTATTATTATTATTATTATTATTATTTTTTTTTTTTTTTTTTTTTTTTTATTATTATTATTATTATTATTATTATTATTATTATTATTATTATTATTATTATTATTATTATTATTATTATTATTATTATTATTATTATTATTATTATTATTATTATTATTATTATTATTATTATTATTATTATTATTATTATTATTATTATTATTATTATTATTATTATTATTATTATTATTATTATTATTATTATTATTATTATTATTATTATTATTATTATTATTTATTATTATTATTATTATTATTATTATTATTATTATTATTATTATTATTATTATTATTATTATTATTATTATTATTATTATTATTATTATTATTATTATTATTATTATTATTATTATTATTATTATTATTATTATTATTATTATTATTATTATTATTATTATTATTATTATTCTATTATTATTATTCTATTATTATTATTATATATTTATTATTATTATTATTATTATTATTTATTATTGTTATTATTATTATTATTATTATTATTATTATTATTATTATTATTATTATTATTATTATTATTATTATTATTATTATTATTATTAATATTATTAATATTATTATTATTATTATTATTATTATTATTATTATTATTATTATTATTATTATTATTATTATTATTATTATTATTATTATTATTATTATTATTATTATTATTATTATTATTATTATTATTATTATTCAAACTATTCAAAGTTATTATTATTATTCCACATTATCATTATTAGTATTATTATTATTATTATTGTTATTATTATCATTTTTTACTCTCAAGTTTTTCTCAGGCACGGTCCGCACGGCAGTCAGTAACCGGGATTCACTGAGATGATGTCGAAACTTGTGACAGGGCTAAAGCAGATCTTTTTCGACTTGGTTTTCTGCAGATCATACTATTAGTAATATTACAATACTTAGCGAGCGGTGTAAATATTCAGAGGCTTTCACTGCAAGTTATTACTTGAATATCCCTAATCATCACTGTTCGAGTCGCCGCGGCCCGCTTAGTTTAAGTTGTCGTCATGCACAACAGTAACCTGACTCAGTGAACGGTCACCATGATACTAGTCCAGTAGTAGCCTAGTAACTGCTATATTCCGATCACGGTGAACTGTGACACTTGTTTAGAGTCAAACTCTATATACACTGTCGGCGACATTCAAGTGTCAAAGTTGAATTACACATGCTGACAGTTGAATTACCCATCCGACTCAGCAGTGTCTGAGACTTTGAGTCGGCTCCGGCCAATTTTAAATTAAAAATAGCGGCTGAGAATTTTGAGAACTGCTCAAGTTTGCCATGATAAACTGGCAAGGTTCAATTTCTTTATTAATACTACTACCGTCGGATCATCTTGAGTACTTAAGACCTAACGTGTCACAGGCTGCAGCGTAAACTTCGGAAGCAGGCGATACATATATACAAGTCTGGCGTGACAGTACTGTCAGCACGGTCAAAGCCAAACTTTATTAATATCACTAATTAAAGTTGATGAATATGTTAATTATAGTACTATGATATTGTACACGGTGGAGTGTCGGAAGCTGAGACTCTCATTGCCACGGCTTGGAGGGTCTCTGATTAGGCGCGGCGAGCAGTGAGCGGGCTGACTCCGCGGCCCGAGACGCAAGTTCACTTGCACGGTCACTGTCAAACTCGGGACATGAAATCACTGTGGCAGCCCGGACTGCCCACCGTCACGCCTCCACTGCCGCATGATCAGTGTACATGCTGATAACATGAGCAGCAGGATGATATGATACAGTGACAGTGACTAGTCTGGTATCGGATCAGCTCATCACGGGTCTCCACAAAGCCCTATCAGAAGACCAACACACACATACGCATCATGCCTTGAAACTAGAAGGCGCATGGAATTTTGCAACAGCGATGCAGAACGTAACTGAGAAACTTGGGAAATTAGTCGCGCACAGTCACTTGATCGGCATACGCAAACCTTGTGCAAGGACTCATGGATATGCAAACAAAAATATACAGTCTCAGAACGTCAGACAAGACAGGGCTGATGGGATTGCAATTATTTTTACCGCTAGCCAAGGTGGCCAAATATCCCTTGCACACGAGGGGAGCCTTGCACATTGTGTGCCCAAAACATATGCCACCCTTAGGCATAGTGAGCTCGCAGAATTTTGGGCTATTGGGAATAAGCACGTTATTGGTACCCCGGTACAAATTATTAGTCGACTGGGTTTCACAACACGTGTACGGCTTAGATTGCTGGCAGTCTCCAAAGGTGCAATCTTGCCCGCACCCTCCGGTCTGAACACGAAGGAGAGAGAGCGAGAGAGAGAGAGAGAGGGGGGGGGGGGGGGACGATGATAAGAAAAGAGGATCCAAGTTTCATAATGCACGTTTTCTCTTGCACTTTCTCTTGTTGTTCTCTCTCTCTCTCTCTCTCTCTCTCTCTCTCTCTCTCTCTCTCTCTCTCTCTCTCTCTCTCTCTCTCCCGGTTTCTATTCTGCATAGTGCATGTCTTTGTGTGGCACTTGTCAGGTGATGGTGTGTACGTGTCAGGCAATGGCATGTCTTTGTGTGCCACATGTGATTGTGTGTTACGTGTGTTTCTGTTCCAGGTGTCAGGTGATGGCATGTGTTTGTGTGCTCATCCTATCCTATCCCATCCTATCCTATCCTATCCTATCCTATCTATCTATCTATCTATCTATCTATCTATCTATCTATCTATCTATCTATCTATCTATCTATCTATCTATTTATCTATCTATCTATCTATCTATCTATCTATCTATCTATCTATCTATCTATCTATCTATCTATCTATCTATCTATCTATCTATCTATCTATCTATCTATCTATCTATCTATCTATTTATCGGTGCGAGGAGCGTTCTTGGCAGTCATTATCTCCGGAGCAAGGTTGGTGGATCAATTTTTTCCCAGGAGAATAGTATACTAGTACAACACCAAAAAAAAACACACACACACACACAAAAACCACACTGGGTTGTGACCGATGCACGTGTTGTTTCAAATTTTATAACCATGTCATGAAGGTGTACATGTGGCTCCGTGTTGTAGTTATCACATGTGTCATGAAGATGTGTTATCTGCTGTAACTATCACATTGTGTCACTGGAGGTGTGGCCACATGCTGTAGTTGTCACATGTGTCAACGGAGCGGCCGCATCACATGCTGATTATATAAGGACCTTTGTTGTACTTGACGACTGACGTTATGTGCTGCTCGGTATCGCCGCACCAGCCGGTGACCACGTTGCACCACCGGTTGGCGTCATCGGTGCACATGCCGTGGCAGTAGGACGGGCCGCAGCGGCCTTGGATAGGCGTGCACGTTGATGAACCTGCAGATTCGTGTGAGTAGGGTGGCTTTTGTGTGTGGAGAGAGAGAGAGAAAGAGAGAGAGAGAGAGAGAGAGAGAGAGAGAGAAAGAGAGAGATAGATAGATAGATAGAGAGAGAGAGAGAGAAAGTGAAACATAGATAGAAAGATAGAAAGATAGAAAGATAGAAAGATAGATAGATAGATAGAGAGAGAGAGAGAGAGATTCCCATGTCAGCAACATTATACATCTTGGCATAATTTTTCATGTCTGACCATAATCAAACTTGGTGCTGGGTTGTGCGTTTGCGTGCGCGCTCGTTCTCCCGCACCAGCCTGTGGCTTCGTTGCAAAAGGGCTGCTGCCAGTCGGTGCACATGCCGTTGCAGAAGAAGGGCCCGCAGCGGCCAGGGGTGGGCACGCACGTTCCTGTCAGCAAGTGCGTATGTGATGTCTCGAGAAAATGTAACAACATTTTTTTCAGAGGTTTTTTCCTGGCCTAGAATTTTGATAGATTTCTACCCTCAAACTGCTTGCATCTTACTACGATTTGTGCTTTTGGTGAAAATTTCCCGTACTATTTTGAGAGGGAGAAAGAAAGAAAGAAAGAAAGAAAGAGAGAAAGAAAGGTAGAGAGAGAGATTGAGAGAGATTGAGAGAGATTGAGAGAGAGAGATTGAGAGAGAGATTGAGAGAGAGATTGAGAGAGAGATTGAGAGAAAGAGATTGAGAGAGAGAGAGAGAGAAAGAGAGAAGCGAGTGAGTGTGAGAGAGAGAGAGAGAAAGAGAGAAAGAGGAGAAAAGGGGAAGAGTTAGCCCTTACCATAATCATACTTGATGCTGGCTTGTGCGTTCTTGTGTGCATCTGTGTTCCCGCACCATCCAGTGGCCTCGTTGCAATATGGATCTTGCCAGGTGGTGCACCCGGCCTCACAGAAGTAAGGACCACATCGTCCGATTGTTGGCTGGCTACAGCTGGTGGCAGCTGCAGCTTGGGCTGGGTCAACTGCATCCATCATTGGTGGTGCGACGTGGTCTGTCTTGAACACCACGAGCGCCAACAGCAGTCCAAACATGGAGACTGAAAGAAACATCATCCACAAGCGATAGCCATGGCAAGTCTTTGTCATGGATTGGTTGGGTCCATCAGGAGCAGCATCCTCAGCGCCTGCCTTGGGTTGGTCTTCGAGCACCACTTCTGCGAAGTCAATCCCCTTGATTTCCGCGATTTCCGGCATCGGGGTTGTCTCTTGAGGTTTCGAAGTCACTCTGCGAATTGGCATTGGTGCTGAATCCGAGGTTTCGAAGTCACTCTTCGCGATCTCCACCACGGCTGGCTCTGTGACTTTTGGAAAAGGTTTTTACAACGAAAAATATACCGTTTAGGACGGGTTTTTTTCCTAGATGCGCTGGTCCACCTTTTTCTCTTTGGTATCGGTATACAACAGTAAAACGTGCAAGCAAATAAAAAGCCTCCCTCTCATATGCATTGATCTCAAAACCGTATAACACACCTTTGTGCATACATTCCATGTCACGGAGCGAACTCGGGACATGTACAAGAATATACGTCAAAAGATGTTCATTCCTACGTCTGCAAAGTCGTTCCGAGCACGTAATTTTGCACTAGGGCCCGTACTTAATCAATGCTACGTATGACAGACACTCAAGCATACGTTGTCGTGAGATGGAGAGAGAGAGAGAGACAGAGAGAGAGAGAGAGTGTGTGTTTTATTGGTCAAAGAAGGTTTTGGTCGAGCTTTTCTTGAGCTCACCCAAATGGTGATGGACAGTGCAAAAAGAAAGGCACGAAATAGACCGTTTCACATGGGGTGTTGCGGGGAGGGTTTTGTTGGGGACCAAGATGACACATCCGGTACCGAAATGGCGACCCTGGAAAAAACCAGCAGATGCAAATGTGGCGAATGGTTTGTTTACAACCCACAAGCGCAGATTTATGTTTTCTTGTGTAAATAAATACTATTTGCACAGGCCTGGCCGCTCGGACGATTATAGTTAGTGCCACCATAAGCCAGTGAATAGAAAAAGCCCCCCGCAAGAAAAAGCCCCCAACAAGAAAAAGCCCCCCCCCCCCCCACAAGCACATTGGGGGGCTTATGTGAAACGGTCTATTGGACATAAAGAAACCGTCGCAAGTTTCGCATCATATTCAAGGGACTTCTGACTTCAGTACTGACTTCGACGAAGAGCCTTGCTTCTATTTCAGGTAACAACTCTTGAGTGCTTCTGACAGCTTGGTGTATTTGTTTGCACCTTTCTTTGGCCACAGCCAAACTCACCTGCTTACAGCCTGTCGAGCTTTGATCAAGCTTTTATCGCCCTTATGTCTCTCTTTTGTTGCACGTGCATTACATGGTGTCCACGTTACCTTTAGTAGTACATTGCAATCGTTTTACCCAAATCGCAACGCAGAGTCTCTGTTGAAACCAAAACTTTTGAAGGGACATTTAGCCCCCTTCCCGCTAAACGGTTTCACGGTTTTCTATTCATTATCCATCTCAAGCTACCTACACATAAATTACAAGCACTGTCTAGTGTGTATGTGTGTGTGTGTGTGAGTGAGTGTGTGTGTGTGTGCGTGTGTGCGCGAGTGCGTGCGTGCGTTGAAGTCGAAACGTCGTGCAGAGGAGAATCTGATGAACCGGTTAAAAAGAGTGACTTATCAACGGTAAAGGTTTTGGCCGGTCGTCGTTAAGATGCTCCGTCTGATGAGTATGATATATTTTATATACTAGTTTCAACTTGTGCTGGAACTAAAAAAAACCTGAAAACAAACCGTCCCTGTCAACAACTTGAAAAAAGAACTTATGAAGGGACGACTTGAAAAGAATATAAGTCCAGGATTGTTTGTGCAGGAACTGGTGAGTCAAGACTGATTGAAGAATGGTAGCTTTGGAACCTGTCCGAACCTGTCCAGTTGTATATAAAAGCCTACCGGTGAGGTGCCTTGCCAATTGAAAGCGAATCCGGCAGGCTTCCTATGCGACAAACTCAAAAATCCGAAACATGAATTTGCTTGAAACAAACATATTATATTATATTTTTGAAATTTAATGATTATTAATACAAAAACTCTAGCTAGTGATTACCGGTTGGGAACAATCATGTGAATAAATTCAAAGAAGGGCGTGGCCCAAAAACCCTAAATCCGAAGTGACCGAAGACCGGATCAACCATAATCAAACCTGTCAATGTAAACTAAGTGCAGTACATTGTGTTTTGCTGGGAGGAAGAAGCCTCCGACTGAATGTCCTCAGAAAACCGAAGCTGCCATGTGGACGCCCGGGCGCCACGTGCAGCTCTGCGCTTCGAAAATCGATGAGAGAAGTCAAAACAGTTTGCAGAGATGAATAACGGTCTCCGGAAGTGCAAATGCTCTATGAATAAAACTTGAGTTGAATTTAATAATCAGCGCAGATATTAATAATGAGCAGGCGAACGAAAACTGAAAAAAAGGGGGGGGGGGGGCGAACAGGGGAGTCTCTACTGGGTGGAGGACGTAAAGAAATAATTGCAAGATATTAATA
>WBZZ01004606.1:0-7500 GCA_019918135.1 Paulinella micropora
CCCTACCCTACCCTACCCTACCTACCTACCTACCTACCTACCTACCTACCTATCTATCTATCTAGCTATCTATCTAGCTACCTATCTAGCTACCTACCTACCTACCTACCTACCTACCTATCTACCTATCTATCTATCTATCTATCTATCTATCTATCTATCTATCTATCTATCTATCTATCTATCTATCTATCTATCTATCTATCTATCTATCTGTCTGTCTGTCTGTCTGTCTGTCTGTCTGTCTGTCTGTCTATCTATCTATCTATCTATCTATCTATCTATCTATCTATCTATCTATCTATCTATTCTATTCTATCTATCTATCTATCTATCTATCTATCTATCTGTATCGTTCTCTGTTCATCGATGTTTCCGCGCCTTGGGTTTTTCCCATCCCCAATCCAAATCCCTTTGCTTCAAGCTATCCTCCTGCGTAGCTCGTTGCTCTTTTGCGATTTATCGCTCCTGTGCAGTCAAAAATTGGACTAATCTTCCTCTAGTCCGTATTGGTGACTGCATTCCATCATAGCCGTCCAGTGTTGCATAGCCCGGGCTAGGTCCCTGCGGGGGTTTAGGCCTCATACAATGTCATCATTGTAGCTTGCGCAAGCTTACGGTGCTCAAAACACTTGGACTAACGGCTTCCTTTTCTTTCTCTTCTTCCTTATCCTCCCACTCTCCATTCCTAGATTGCCTTTTTCTTCAACGTCCTTCCTCCTCTTCTTTTTCCAGAACACAGTCTACCCGTGATTCCCATCCCGGACACATGCACAGTACACAAATTATTGTTTGATGTCGAGCTGCCCGTCAGCTTCCTTAAGCACCAGCACAGCGCCTGGAGCCTCGTCTTGCAGAATGTGCGGCTCGTGCGCGACTGCGCCGGAGCGGTGTCGTTGTACGCGCCCTACTGCTTACAGATCTGCTGGCAGAACGTGCGGTTGGAGGACGAGACCGGTGACGCGATCCTGAACCTCAGCGCACCCCACAGCCGGCTCCGGCACTCTGTCGAGCTTGAAGATGTGCGAGTTAACAACATTTACCTCGGGCACGACGCCGCTGAGACCAAGGCCGTCTTCACTCGCGTATGGGCAGTCGGCCTTGACGCTGTTCAACTCCGGGTACTGGTAGCCGAGGACAGTGACTTCGACGATGTCAGCCTGGTACTCCGGCACACTAGCGAATACAGCCAGAAGAGGGTGTCTATCAACAACTGCCGGATTACCGAATGTCGCCTGATCGCTCCGGACAGGGCGGGCACGATAGATATCAAAGGTGGCCGAATCCCAACAATCACGCTCGCCACGGTTCTCGGCAGGACCTTCATCAGCGACTGCCCAGGGTTGACTGCGCTCCATTTGGAGCCAGCGCTCCATTTGGAGCCAGCGAGGAGGACCGATCTGCTGGCACAGAGGGTCGAGCTGTCCATTGTGCGCTGCACAGCGCTGCGAAGCCTGTGGGTGCCGGAATTCCGTGGACATCTGTACGTCAAGGGCTGTGAGGGTCTGCGGGCTCTCAGGACAGGCCGCGAGATCGACCCCCCGCCGGCGCGCCGGGGTTTACCCGGTGACGACGCCGACCTCGACAGACGGCCGACGACGGTGTGGCACGTGACCGACTCGGCGGGTAGTTTGGCTACGATAGACGGGCCTTACCGCGGGGGGCACTCGCCCGTGTTGCTAGAGATCAGCGCGGACCGTCACGTCGACATTCCGCTCCAACGCTGCGTCCTGGATATAAGCGGCTTTCTGTGGGTGTCGATTGGCCCCTATACGTCAAGAATCATTCGGTGGCAACCGCGACCGCTCCGGCTGGAGACGTACGCGCTCAACAACGACGCTAAACGCCCGACCCTGGCGTTGACTGACGTCGTGCACGCAGTGTCGAGCGAGGATTCCAGGCAAGAGTGGCCGGTCGCGGGCCGCCACGCCCTAGAAGAGTGGTGGTCTAATAGCGCGCGGCTAAACGACGACAAACATGTCTTAAAGAAATTCGAGGTTGCGGCGTTTTGTCTGGAACGCTTGGTAGACCATCTACCATCATCCGAAGCCAACGTTGCCGAGTATCTCCGCGCGCAGGCTGGCGTTGACCTAACACAGAACTAGTGGAAGCCTACGCGCAGAGGCTTTGGCAAACGCTGCAAGAGCTGCGCGGAATGCCGGGGCGGGTGGCCGCCTACGCAGTCAGCGTGCTGGACCGCGGGTTCCTGCTCAGAAGAGAAAAAAGAAGCCCGGGACGCGAGTTTTGCCCGTGTCGTGCAATGTCTGCGGTCGGACGACAGTCCGTACGCCCGGCTAAGCAGGGGCCTTGGCGAGTACTTGGGCAGCAAGACAACCCTCGGCGGCCTGCCGGGCACGATTTCTGCCGCGGTCGACGAGCTGTGCCTGGCCGCCTTTGCACCCCCAAGCGACGGGCACAGCGAGCAGGTCCTGCGCCTCCTCCAGGCGGAGATCAACTGCTTTTGCGACAAACCCCACACGGTGCAGAAGCTCTTGTGCGACGGAAGATCTCTCTTAGAACATTTGTTTAGCCTGGACTTTCCGGTCCCCCCCGGGCTGCGCGGGTTTTGCGATGACGGGCCGGACACTCCCACCGCCGCTCCGTTGAACGAGGAGAAGCTGGTACGTTACCTGTTACAGCACGTGCTATTTCAGGTACGGAAGACAGAGGCCGCCCGGGCCGCGGCGGTCTGGCTCAACGGCTGCAAGCCGCCTAATGTAGCTTGGCCGCAACCAGACAGCGACAGCCCCGGCGCAGCGGTGGTGCCGTTCCTGTCTGCTTGCCAAACAGAAGAGCTGCGCCGGGCTGCTCGCGCGCCCGCGCCCGCGGTAGCCGCACTCGCGGTAGCGTTCCTTTGCAAGGACTACATTCCTTTGCGACATCTCATCTACCTATCTACCTATCTGCCTATCTACCTACCTACCTACCTACCTACCTACCTATCTATCTATCTATCTATCTATCTATCTATCTATCTATCTATCTATCTATCTATCTATCTATCTATCTATCTACCTACCTACCTATCTATCTATCTATCTATCTATCTATCTATCTATCTATCTATCTATCTATCTATCTATCTATCTGACAGACAGAATTAGGGGATGGTGTGGGTGTGCTGGGCCCGTGGTGGGGTGCCTTATGTGTGCCTAGCCATACGCCTACAAGTCACATGCCGAAATAGCGACGGGAAGCACAATCCTGTTCCCTCAGGGTGCCCTTTCTCGCTTGTTGAGCCCGGAATAAAACCCACAGTGCTCTGTCGGTTTATACTAGACTGTCGAACAGTCTCGAAACTCCATCTGCTTACTGGGCCCTCTGTAATGGAGGTACCTCTGCAAGGGGCGCTTTATGGAACGAGCCCTGGCCCCGCCTGGTACTAGGGAGCTTTGGTATTGCCTGTATCAGTCCCTTCCGTGCAAACATCACGGCTTAGCTGGGCATCGGGTTAATACTTTACCCACAGACTTCCTGGTTGACGAAATCAGAAGCTCCTTTTTTCTGACATTAGTCGATATTTCATCTATCTATCTATCTATCATCTATCTATCTATCTATCTAAACGTGCGCAGCGCATACCATGGACACAAGATCTATCTATCTATCTATCTATCTATCTATCTATCTATCTATCTATCTATCTATCTATCTATCTATCTATCTATCTAACTGTGCGCAGCGCATACCATTGACAGAAGTTCTTTTTTGATAGATAGATAGATAGATAGATGGAGATAGATAGATAGATAGATAGATAGATATATAGATAGATAGATAGATAAACGTGCGCAGCGCATACCATGGACAGAAGTTCTTTTTTGTCTTCTTTTCCTTCCTCCCTGTCGCCTGTGTATGTATGTATAGATAGATAGAGTAGATAGATAGAGTAGATAGATAGAATAGATAGATAGGTAGATAGATAGAATGAATAGATAGATAGATAGATACATAGATAGATAGATAGATAGATAGATAGATATAGATAGATAGATAGATAGATAGATAAATAGATAGATAGGTAGATAGATAGATATGTATGTATGTATGTATGTATGTATGTATGCATGTATGTAATTTATTTATTAAAACAGTGCTTGCGTGACAAATATTACACAGTAATGAGACAGACAGATAGATAGATAGATAGATAGATAGATAGATAGATATATAGATAGATAGAGACTGACGTGGTTTGAAGATTCCTAGGAGTTTCTCTGCGTGAGCTCCGTTGCTTTTTCTTCCCCATACTATCAACACATACATTCACCACGTGGGTATTAGCTCCATTTTGCTCTTTCCACCGCACACAGCCAACACAACACATTATTTATTTCCACCACATCGAAAAAGTAAGACATTTGGACCCGACCCGAACAGTGTGGTCACTTGACTGTGAAAAGTGACCATGGCCACGCAAAAAGTTGGGAAGGTCACAAGTCCCTGGCCACGTGATCACAATTGTGCGAGCCAGGGCCTGAAAAATTCAATGGCTAGCACAATGGGCCATAGCTTTTCACAGTCAAGTGACAATCCTGCTCGGGCCGGGTCCAAATGTCTTGTTTTTCCCAAACTTTTGCGGTGGTGGAAACAATTAAATATGACATCAAATTTCACCAACTTCCACCTCATTTTTTCTCAACCAATGCTTGAGATAACGACGAGTGAAAAATTTCGGCCAGGAAATATTTCGGCTAGTGATTTGCCACCGCAGAATACGTTGCTTTTGCACAAAACTTTTTTGGGTGGCAGGAATTCTTCCCTAGTCTTTTTACCGCAAGATACGTTGTTTTTCTGCCGAAATTTGTGGTGGCAGAAAATTTTTCACTTTTCCTTAGGACTATGCTCAGCGCGTCTTTGAAAGCGCTGGTTGCGGTGTCCTCCGTTTGCACACGATGGCTTCAGCCTGGCCATATCCCTAAGGGGGAGTGAAAAATTCCGGCCAGGAAATATTTCGGCCAGTGATTTTTTACCGCAGAATACGTTGTTTTTGCACAAAACTTTGGGTGGCCGGAATTTTTCCCTAGTCTTTTCACCGCAAAATATGTTGTTTTCTTGGCCAAAATTTGATATGGCCGAAATTCTTCACTTTTTCCCCCCTTTACGGTTGATGGAGAAGGACGAGTTCAAAGGTGGATAGCACCAATTTTCATACCATTTTCCTCAATCAAATACTCAAGGAAATAATCACAACGATAAAAATAATGATAATGATAATGATAATAATAATGATAATAATGGTAATAATAATAATAATAATAATAATAATAATAATAATAATAATAATAATAATAATAGTAATAATAATAATAATTAGGGGCTGCGCCAACACCTGAAAGGATGGTTTATAGGTGCGCTTCGCGCACCAAACCCCGCCAGCCCCACTTCTTATCACTTTTTTGGAGGGCCCCCCGGACCCCCGCCCCCCCCCCCCCTCCCGCCCCCTTTCCCTTCGACAGGCTACGTTGAATTGCCGGAGGTTCCGCAAAGGGCGCCTGGTGGCAAAAACCTCAATTTTCAGGTGTGGTGCCACCCGCGACCAGAACGGGTACGTACAATCGCAGGGCTCCCCCGGACCCCCCCCTTTCTATCTATCTATCTATCTATCTATCTATCTATCTATCTATCTATCTATCTATCTATCTATCTATCTATCTATCTATCTATATATATATAACTATATATCTATCTATCTATCTATCTATCTATCTATCTATCTATCTATCTATCTATCTATCTATCTATCTTATACACCATTTTTGAAGAACGATGTGATGAAAGTTATGTTTTCAGCTTACAACGCATAGATAGATAGATAGATAGATAGATAGATAGATAGATAGATAGATAGATAGATGGGATGAAAGTTATGTGGTCAGCTTACAACGCATAGATAGATAGATAGATAGATAGATAGATAGATAGATAGATAGATGGGATGAAAGTTATGTGGTCAGCTTTCAACGCATAGATAGACAGACAGATAGATAGATAGATAGATAGATAGATAGATAGATAGGTAGATAGATAGGTAGGTAGATAGATAGATAGATAGATAGATAGGTAGGTAGGTAGGTAGATAGATAGATAGATAGGTAGGTAGGTAAGTAGGTAGGTAGATAGGCAGGTAGGTAGGTAGGTAGGTAGATAGATAGGTAGGTAGGTAGGTAGATAGGTAGATAGGTAGGTAGGAAGGTAGGTAGGTAGGTAGGTAGGTAGGTAGACGAGGTGAGAGTTCACGACACAGGCACAGGGAGATGCATAAAGCAGGAGAAGGTAGCTAGGTAGGTAGGTAGGTAGGTAGGTAGGTAGGTAGGTAGGTAGGTGAGGTAGGTAGGTAGGTAGGTAGGTAGGTGAGGTAGGTAGGTAGGAGGTAGGTAGGTAGGTAGGAATGTAGGTAGGTAGGTAGGTAATGTAGACGAGGTGAGAGTTCACGACACAGGCACAGGGAGATGCATAAAGCAGGAGAAGGTAGCTAGGTAGGTAGGTAGGTAGATAGGTAGGTAGGTAGGTGAGGTAGGTAGGTAGGTAGGTAGGTAGGTAGGTAGGTGAGGTAGGTGAGGTAGGTAGGTAGGTGAGGTAGGTAGGTAGGTAAGGTAGGTAGGAAGTAAGTACGTAAGTCAAAGAGGCTCAGAACAGCTTTGTCAGAAAATCACATTTGATCTAGATCTAGATCTAGATCTATATATAGAGATAGATATAGAGATATATATAGACATAGATATAGATATAGATATAGAAAACAAGAAAATCTTGCTTTCAATACGATTCGTCTGATTTGATTGATGAATCATCATACAGACCATAGTAGTAATGAGAAGTTCCTCTTTCTTAAGTACAACGAATAATGACTTCAAACGCTTTGATCTCAGTCAGTATTTGCATCTACAACCTGTGTTATGGCTCATTTAGAAAGCTCTTGTTGAGAGCTTTCAAACGAGCCACTACACAAGCCGCAAAAGATCAGAACCGGCTGAGAATGGAACGTTTAAAGTCATTGCTCGTTGTACTTAAGGACAAGGAACTTCATATTAGTAGTAATGGTAGTAGCAGTAGAAGCAAAGAAGGGAAGCTTGGGCATATTGAAAGGGTGTAGCAGTATGAGTATGATGCTAGCAGTAGTAGTAGTAGTACTAGTAGTAGTAGTAGTAGTAGTAGTAGTAGTAGTAGTAGTAGTAGTAGAAGTAGTTGTAGTAGTAGTAGTAGTAGTAGTAGTAGTAGTAGTAGTAGTAGTAGTAGTAGCAGTAGCAGTAGTAGTAGTAGTAGTAGTAGTAGTAGTAGTAGTAGTAGTAGTAGTAGTAGTAGTAGTAGTAGGAGTGGGAGTAGGAGGAGGAGGAGGAGGAGGACGAGGAGGACGAGGAAGGAGAGGAGAGAAAGGAGTAGGAGTAATAGTAGGAGTAGCAGTAGTAGCATTATTATTATTATTATTATTATTATTATTATTATTATTATTATTATTATTATTATCATGGACACCGTGATAGCCCAGTGGTCAAGTTC
>WBZZ01004606.1:27500-50000 GCA_019918135.1 Paulinella micropora
CGAATGAGTTTTTTTTCGCTGAGGCCGATGTTGATGACACAATCAGAAAACCAAAAAATGAGCAGATGTTTCTTGTATCAGTCGGGTGTCCAGATGAGTTGATAATATTTAACTCTATCACCGCAATTCACCGAAAATTACAGAACAGGAGTGTTTTTATCAAGTGGATTATTCCAATGAACCAATAATTAAATATTCTTCTCACAAATCAAGTATTACTCTTGCTTTTCTTTCTCTCTTACCCGTTCTGATATTACCTTCATCTATGTCTTCACGGTTTAATAATTCCTTAGTTTTCTTTTGTTTTGTTAAATCTTGAACTTGCTCGTTAATTTGTTTTTCATCATCAACTGGCTTTTCAAACTTAGTCTTTAATAACTCACGGGGGCTGACTAGTTCTTTATTAGATAGCACAATCTTAAATCCATTTCTACCCAAAACAGTATATATCTGTTTTGACCAAGTTCGTCCGCCTTTTGAAAATAGATTTCGTTGAACTTCCCGTCTTACCTTATCGCCCGGTTCAAATTCGTTAATACTTTCATCTCTTTCAATTTTTTGTTTCTTAGTAGCTTTTCCATTTAATACATCAATTGGTCTAGCTTTGATTGTTGGATGAAAACGATTATTGTAAGCTTTGACCATATCATCAATGTATGAGACCCAGTCAAAGTTCCCATTAGTTTCAAATGGTATATCAAACCACCTTCTAATAGTTCTGATAATACAGTCAACTATTGCGAGTGCTTTGTGGTCTCCTACTTCAACTGTTCTGTGTTCAATGTTATGTTCATCAAAATATTTATTAACTGTTCCTTTGTATTCTCCTCCGCTGTCTGTTGTAATGATTTCTGGAATATATGGAATAGATTTTAAACCAGTATATACTTCATTCGCCGTTTTATTTTTTAGCGGTCTAACTTCTAAAAATCTACTATTAGTGTCAATCCAAACCAACATAAAAGCATATTTTTTATTACCTGGTTTATCTTTTAACTTAGACATATCAGCCAAATCTACAAACACTTGTTTCAACGGTTTATCAGCCCATATCGTATTCCATTTCTTACTTTGTTTTTTCTGATAATGTAGTTCTAATGCCTGTTGCTCTTTCAGTTCTTGTATATGGTCGTCCATCGCCTCCTAATATTTAATGACACCTAATGTTGTATCCTTATATATCAATCTTTCTTTTTTTCTAGTTCAAAACAAGAATTAGAACAAAACTCATACATATAAAACCAATCAAAACTATCATCAATTGCTGTAATCTGTCTGTTCGCTAAACACAGAGTTAATCCACACACATAGCAACTAGTGAAGTCATACATACGATGATTATATAGGTAGTCCATAATGTGTAAGCGAACATCTAACGGTAAATTTTTTATCTGGTTCATATATATTAAAACTTTAAAAATATCTTTGAAACATCATTGTTTTCTTTTTTTGACTTCTCTGATTGTCCCGCATAAACATTGACATTAACCCGGCCGGTCTTCTTCCCTCCCTTCTTAGGCTGTTCTTCCTCCTCCTCGCTTTCGCTGTCCTCGCTTTCTTCTTCCACTTTCTTTTTTACCACTTTCTTTTTTTTCTGTTTAGTCTTCAATTTCATCTTGGATATTTTATCCGCAATTAGGTCAAGCATATCTTGTTCAACCTCTTCATCAGAACTGCTTTCCTCACTTTTCTCACCGTCTCTTCCATCAATCATATCCTTCGCCAACTGCTTTTTAGTGATGTGGTCCATCTTTTCATCATTGGTCATTTCTTTCGCATTCTTCGCCTCTTCCTCCGCTAGTAATTCCCTCGCCTTCTCTATCTTTCTCTGCTTAGCCTTTTCCTTTCGCCTCGCATTAGCGATTTTAAGATTTTCTACCGAAGATTTACCCGGCATACTGTCTACGACCGTAGGTTGGTACTTGTTTGCTATGGGTTGGTATATTTTCCTAAATATAAAATTTTAATTAAGATAATATAATATGTCAGGTTCTTCCTACAAGTCGCTCTTAGGATTGTAGAAATCGCGACAGACAGCCTATCAATCGCAAACCTTGATTTAACCAATACCAACATAGTGGGCTTAAATACAGACAGAATACCAGAAGATGCCGACCCCGTAAATCTTTATTACACTGACGGACGATTTGATACACGATTGGCTACCAAATCAACAACAGACATTAAAGAAGGAAAAAAATCTATACTACACTGAGCAACGAGTAAGGGACAACGACGAAGTCAAAGCCTCAACTCAACACCGCTCTAATACAAGTAATCCGCACCAAACCAGTCTATACAATCTCATAGACACAAACATATCCGCACCAACGGTCGGGCAATACTTAACATATAATGATGTAGATGGTAAATGGAGAAATACAACCATTGGTTCAATTGATACACTCACAGATGTGGTCATAACCGCACCAATAGCCACTAATAGTTATCTCACGTATAATTCAATAAACTGGGTAAATAAAACATTTCCGATAAATGTTGATGAATTCGGCAATATTAGTATGGGCGGTAATTTGAATATAACGGGAGTTAATTTACTAAATACGAAAGATGTTGATACTTGGATATCAGAACACGAAGACAATAATGATAAAGTGTCAGCAGACGGCTCAATTAATACACACAGCGATGTTTTAATTACAGGCACACCCGCCGATAACCAACTGCTCATTTATAGCACGGGGCAATGGAGAAACACAAACTCACCTTTTCTTAGATTGGATGGTCTCGCTATGATGTTTGGAGATTTAAATATGGGAGGTTTTAATGTAGTAAATGTAGGCAATGTTGATGGTATTGATGTTTCTGCCCTTGATACAGCCGTGGTTAAACTAACAGGAGACCAAACCATAACAGGGAATAAAATATTTATTACTTATTTAGGTATAAAAGATTTAAACCCATTAAACACTGGTAAGTTATTCTTCAACTATAATAATAACGCGGGCTCTATTTATTCGTCGGAGGTAGGCGGAGCAACGGGATATCCACTATCTATTGTTGGTTCAACCATAACCCTTGCTTCTACCACGGGGAGTGGGATAACATTAACGGGCAATGTTTTAAATTTTAATAGCACAACAGCAATTAGCGGTCTTCCAGCCCCATTCTACGATGGCGATGCTTCAACAAAGGCTTACAATGATACGAAACTGGCAAAGGACGGCACAGTGGCTATGACGGGCAGTTTAAATATGGGAGGATTTAACATAACAAATGTTGGTAATGTTGATGGTATTGATGTTTCGGCTCTTGATACCGCAGTCGTTAAACTAACGGGAGACCAAACCATAGCGGGGACAAAGTCATTTAGTAATGAAATCAAAGCAAATGCGGGGATAACAACAACAACATTAACAACAACCGATAATGTGGTAGTAGGAGCAGGGAAAAGTGTTTTTATAGATAGAAAAGCACTTGCCAATAATAAATTAGTCTTATGGGACGGAGGAACACTATCAACAACTGCGTTTTTTGGATTTGGTATTGCTAGTCAAACTTTGGTTTATAATATTAATGCTTCAACTGATAGTCATATATTTTACTATGGCGGGACAAACGAATTATTCAGGATTAATAATGGGGAGGTTAAGGCTTCAAAGGTAATAACAGCAAGTGCGGGATTATCAACAACCACATTAACGGCGAGTGGGGCGATAACAGCGAATGGCGGATTAAATATGGGGAGCCAGAGTATAACAAATGTAAATCTGGTTGATGGTGTGGTTGTTTCTGTTCTTGATACTTCGGCGGTTAAAACCTCAGGAAACCAAACCATAGCAGGAATTAAGACATTTAGCAGTGCCCTTGAAATAACTGGAAATTCAACGAATGCGACAACAAAAGGAACATTCGTGGTTTTTAACTCCACAGCCAATATAGGAACTATCGGATGCCTTGATATGGGCACGGGCGTAAATTATAACTTTGAAATAAACGCGAAAAAAATAAGTTTTATTATTGATGGGGCAATCGTCGGTGGGTAAATGCTTCGGGGCTAGATTGTAATAGTAGCAAAATAGCCAACCTTGGAACTCCGACATTAGCGACGGACGGAGCGACAAAAGGGTATGCGGACACATTGGACGGGCAAAATGTAAAACTAACAACAGACCAAACCATAACAGGAAGTAAAACATTTAATGGTGCGAGCACTGTGATAAAATATCTAACTTTAACGAACAATGCCGATTTTAATAATCAAACTATCATTAATGGTGGAAATATTACATATAATGGGGCGCGGATATTAAACCAAAATGGAGATATATTCTTTTCACAGACATCAGGTAATTTTCAATATTTCTTATTTACTTTAAACACTGCTACAAGCGGAACCGCAGACCAAAGAGGTTATGTATTCACGAATGTAGCATTTGATGTAGCAAAAGGGGCGGGGCTTTATATTTCAAAACTTTTGGATAATAAAAGTGCTTCGTCTGACATTGTCCGTTTTAACAATGCGGGCGGTATGAAGTTTTATGGTGCTTTGGATATGAATTCAAACAACATAACGAGCGCTGGAACCATAACGGGAACTACATTAACGGCAACTGCTGGTATGACTACAACAACATTAACGGCGAGCGGATTATTAACGGCAACTGGAGGTTCTAGCATAGTTATACAAGGAAATACAAATGGTGGTAATACGAGAGGAATATTTTTGTGGGACACAGGCAACACAAATTATGGTATTTATATGGCACAATCTGGAGCCAATAAATCTCTAGCAGGTGGAGTGGCATCAGCCGTTGCTGGAAACGATTTTACTTCTTTGGCCGTTAGATTTAGAGTGAGCAATGTTTCAACCGATGGTTTTATATGGGAGAACTCTTCCGAACAATTGTTAATGTCATTAAATGGAGCAAATGGAACTTTATGGACAAAAGGCCGCTTACAGCAAGTGCGGGTGTATCAACAACCACATTAACAACAAGTGATAATATAGTAGTAGGTGCGGGTAAAAAAATATTTGTAGATAGAAGTGCGTTGGCAAATAATAAACTGGTCTTATGGGATGGTGGGACAGGCTCCACGACTGCTTTTCTTGGTTTTGGTATCAATAACAATACATTGATTTATAATGTTAATACCGACGATAGCCACGTATTTTATCATAGTGCGGCGACAGAGTTATTTAGAATAAACAACACAGCAATTACGGCTTCAAAGTCAATAATTCTTCCAGTAGCGTCCAGTGGTTCTTTAACAATAAGACAAAGACCAAGTCCGAATACTATGGATGCACAACTATTTTTTAAATCAGGCGGATATACGAATTATGAAATAATGGTTTCTTCAACTGGTTTGCTTCAAGCTTGGACTACTTCAAACTCATCAGGTGAGCCGTCTGGCACTTATAATTATATTCCTCTAAATGGTGCTTGGACAAACTCCTCGGACAGGAGGCTAAAAGCAGATATTAAGACATTAGACTGCGGGGAGTGTTGCGAGAAATTATCAAAAATAAACTGCTGTTAGTATTATTTGAAATCAGACGAAAAGAAAGAAAAAAAGAACCACGGATTTATTGCGGACGAAATAAAAAAGATTTTTCCAGAATTTGTATCAGAAAGCGGAATAAAAGCGGATGATGGAAATGGCTACCTTGAAGGCATAACATATACAGATTTTATACCGATATTGGTAAGCGGATTTCAACATTTATCAGAAAAGGTGATTAATTTAGAAAAAGAAAATAAAACTTTACTTAATATATTACAAGACCAAGCAAACCAATTAGCAGAAATTAGAGCGGAAGTATTTACCAATGCCCCCTAGATTACATCCTCCACCACCAATCATAGAGACGGAAGACCTCACACCCGAATTAAAAAACCGTGTGCTAGATGTCCAAATTAAGCAGGAAGAAAAAAAAATTAGACCACGAATATGAGGACAGCTGGGATTGCTGTTTGACTAAGCGAAAAACAGACAGCCGTCTTATTAAGTATCTGTTTCAAATGGGTATCATTATCGCCATCATCACCCTTTGTATCGTGAGGTTATCTGAAAAGAACTTACCTTGTGAGGTTGCCAACACTTATGTGGGTATTTTGACACTATTGATTGGCATCTGCCTTCCATCGCCATCTAGTTCAAAGAAGTGAGCATTCAAACGAATATATTTTATACCAAGAAGCATCACCCGCACAGATTAGTGGAATGGCTTCATCAAAACTAACACACCAATCACTCATCGGCTTATACACACATCCTTTTTGAATACACCACACACAGCTTTCATTTTTTTTAACACTGACCCGTGAATAGAAATCACAGGCGGTCCGAGCAGAAATATTAATTAATAAAAAGTTTATAAAGATTAGTATAGAGGGCATCACGATGGACTATAAATACCAAAAGATTATTTTTCTGAGCAATGATTTTCCAGGAGGGGTTAATGGTAGCAAGACATTTGACAAAAACATTCAAATGAACTTTACACCAACAAGAATGAATGTTAAGTTTATCCACTATATGAATTATATGACCGAGACGAAAACGAAAATCCTTTATATGGACCGCATCGGGATTATCGGCACATTCGCCGACAGCACCACAGCAAACATTTCAAACCTCGGATATAATCTTGGAAATATCGGCTGGACCGACGGGCAGTATTCGTTTAGGGTATTGAAAACAGACAGCGGAAATATTGAGACCGACCAACTAGCTGGAAGAATTGTTATTTGTTTAGAATTCGTCGCTTAACCCCGCAGGTAAATAAAAAATATATTTTTCTATATATAGTTTTTTGAGGTCGTAGGAGGTTTTTTGAAAAAAAAGCTCTTACAATGGAAAAAATTAACGATATACGAGTTAGACCAGTCAAGCAAAACGGAGATGGCGAGAAGTTGGCAAAAGGATATAAGTTATTTGATGAACCGTATGCCAATATTTTTCTTCTCGCTCGCAAGAAGAGTGGCAAGACGACCGCACTGTTTGAAATCCTGAAACGAACGACCGACAAAAAAACGAGGATTGTTATTATTGCCAGCACAATACACAAGGACCACATATACAAAGAAATGGTTAAGCACTTCAAGAAGAAGGGAAACCCGATGGCGATATATACATATTTGAAAACGGACGGATACAGTGTGATTGATTACGAGTTAGACAAGCTCAATAAGCCAGACGAGGAGCAAGAAGAAGGCGAGATTGTTCAGGATGGTAAAGATGAAGTAGAAATGCCGAAGTTTATTTATTTTGGTAAGGAGGACGAAAAGAAAAAGGAGGTAGGCGAAAAACCACCGAGACCGAGCAAATACATTACACCAGAAGTCGTGTTCGTGTTAGATGATTTGGGTAGCGGATTAAGGGATAAGTCAGTTAGCGACCTGTTGAAAAAAAATAGACACTACAAGTCAAAGGTAATTATGAGCTCGCAGTATCTTAACGATTTGAAGCCCGAGGCGATTAAACAGCTGGACTACCTTCTTATCTTTCCAGGTCAGTCTCAGGATAAAATAGAACTCGTGTATAAGCATCTGGACCTCGGCTACGACCTTGAATACTTCATTGAAAAATACCACGAGGCGACCAAAGAGAGATTTAACTTTTTGTATGTGGATGCGGTATCGGACGAACTGAGGCAGAATTTTAACAAAAGGTTTTTGTAATTTTATTATTAATTATTTTTTTCGTATATTATAATGGTCGTAAAAACAACAAGGGTTGAAGTCATTCCAACAGTCGGCAAAATAACAAGAAACTCAAACACAATGGCGGGCGGAAAAAAGAAAACTGGTCGCAAGAAACAAAAGGGATGTGGTCAAAAGGGGGGTAAAATAAACTGGGAACGGGTTGGCAATACATTTAGGAATATTAATAACTATTTGAAAAAAGACAAAACAATCTCTCGCTTCGCTGGTGCTTTGGATAGAGTTGGTGTTCCCTATGCTGGCAAAGTTCAAAAGGTTGCGAGCGATATGGGATACGGCAAGCAACGAGGCCGTGGGGCACTTAAATTTTAAACCCCAGATAATGATAAACTAAACTTTTTATTATTTTTTTACATTAATATACGATGAGAAAAAAACCTAAACAACGACCACCGAGGATATACAGAACGAAAGATGGTCGGCCATATATCAAAGTAAAAGGCAAACGAGCATATCTAAATTTTGGAAAGAAAACAAATGATTTATCAACACTTCAAATCGTTAAGCTGTTTATGAAATACTTGAACAAACCGAAAGCAAAGAAACCGTGGCCGACACATAAAGACAAGAAAAAAGTTCAAAGCTTGTCGGAGATTGAACAGAACACGAGAACCGCAATTCAAGACCACTTAGACAAGCTTAAAAAAGAAAAGTATGACCTCATTGAAGCCATAGAGAAAAAAGAAAAGTCGGCGCGGGATGACCTACAAGAGGATAAGAAACGGCAGGAAAGAAAAGACCTCGCCGATGCTAAGGAAAGACAGGAAGAAATAGATAGGGAAATGAAAAAGGAACAACGACTTATCCAGGAACTAAATGCCGAACGACGACATAGACAGGGATTATTAATGGCACCAGTAGCACCGCATATGATACCACCACCTCCACCAGGACGACCACCAAAAAGACGGAGAGGAGTTGTTGTAAAGGATGCGGAAGAAGAGGAGAAACATAAGCAAACTAAAAAGGAAAAATTAAGTGATGGTATGTTCGCAGAGCCGATAAGACAGAAACGGAATAAAGCAGGAAAAACTAGTAATGAAATGATGGTTAAAAAACTACGATTTATTGGCCACACTATCCCCGATATTAAACCATCAAGAGGAAAAATAAACTATTCCGAAATGTTGAAAAAATGGCTATATACCAGTCCTATTATAAACGAGGGAATGATGTCGCCAGACCAGGCTTGGGCATCGTTTGATTTATGGGCAGAAGGTGCCGTTCAAAAAGAAAAGATGAAGTAGATAGAGAAGCAAAAGGAGAAGAAAAAGACGAAAAAAAAAAGAAGAACAAGAAAATCAACCAGCTATACAAGAGCCTGAGGAAAGTGGCAATGATGAAGATTTGGTGAGTGAAACGGAGGACCCTGGCGAACAGTCTGGAATAGGTAAAGGATTAAGGACGAATGAAATAGACGACATAATGAAAAAACATAATTGGTATCTGGGCACGATAGCCAGCGACCAAATCAACCAGTTAAAACCAGAAAAAAGAAAAAAAGTATGGTTTTATTATGAACACACAAAAAAGTTCGCAACCAGGACAACATTGGATGGCTGTTTGGGTAAGCATAATCGGCGATAGAAGTATAGAGATATATGACCCGCTAGCTGAATATCAACCGACGGAAGAATTTCAACAGCAAATGAAACAACTTGTTGAAAAAAGTAAGCCAGATAGTTATTTATTAATGAAGGTTAATCAAGTTAAACAACAGAGTGATACAAGTGATACTTGCGGTTGGCACAGTATGCGGTTTCTTTTAGAGCGGGCGAAAGGAACCCGTTTTAAATTTGCTAGCGGATGGACTGACTTAAAAGAAAAAGAAGCTAATGAGTTGAAATCCCAGAACGGGTATGGTTTTGATACTTTTATTTAGACCCCGCCAGTAAAATAAAAAATATATTTTCTAATATATAGTTTTTTGAGATTGTAAGCTCCTACAATGGAATACAAAGGTGGGAGAAGTTCTGGTATCTATTACATAAACAGCAAAAATAGGATAAATGGCACAGACAGCGACGTCACACACTCTTTAGATTTAAGAGGGCTGGACAACCCGACACATTGTAAAATTTTACATATCTATGTGCCGAAGTCGTATTACTCTGTGGCAAGTCCTTACAACACTTTTACTCTGAGTGAGAACGGCAACGAGGCAGTCATTACGATACCCGAGGGCAGCTACACAATGAACAACTTAAAAAATAAGCTGGCCGAGGTGCTAACCGCAGAAAGCCCCAACGACTACACATACACAATAACAAGCAACAACACCAACACCGACCCCGAAGATGGCAAGCTATTATTTACTGTGGCAGACAATCCAATCAACATCCAACCGCGGTTTGTATTTGATGACGAAACTCGTATTCACGAAATTATGGGGTTTGAACGGGCCTCTACTTATTTCTTTGCTAATAATACACTGAGGTCATCAAATGTCATAATCTTGACGGGCAAAAAACCTTGTATCTTCAATCGGATTTAGTAGGCGAAGGTGATAATCACGTACTCCAAGAAATATACACAGCGAATGAAATACCGTTCGGCTCTGTCATATATGATGGGTCTGGAAGCGAATACGGCAAAAGACTGTCCGCCAATTCAAACAATGTATTTAGGTTTTACTTAACTGACGAAAACGACCAACCAATAAACCTCAACGGGTTGGGTATTGTAATGACATTGTTGATTTATCGCGAGACGAATTATTTTAATTTATTTTCATCATTTTTAATTTGTTAAAAAGCCGATAATTAATTAATTAATTTTTTTTCTCAGATTAAAATATATAGAACCTTTTGAAAATCGTTTTTTTTGAGATTGTAAGTTTACAAAAATATGCCTGTCCAATATGGAGGAGAACTTACACACAGCCAGAGCGAGCTTATTCGCGGTAAGTATTCGCTTAACAAACTTACTGCCCGCGAAAGTCTTGCGACAATTCCAATTACCACCGTTGGAGGAATTGAGTAAACTTTTGAAATTCCTACTCGTCCTTTGAACCTTGCGAGGACTGTTTTGCGATTTACTTACACACCAGATGCGGGTGGTAATGCTGGAAGGTATAACCGAATTCCTATGGACTGTCTGTCAATGATTAAGACAATTGAACTACGAAGCCGAAGCGGGCAGTATTTGTGTAATCTTCAACACGTGGGAAATTACACTAAGATGATTTGGAAGCCTGAGATTTCCTATGATAGATTTATGGCTTTAGATAACCACGGGGCTGGGTCTGGTTATGGTGCTATACTTCAAAAATGTAATGTGCCGAATGATACACAAGCCTCACCCGCCGATAGAAAGGCAATGACGGATGCTGGTTATGCGAATGTATCTGATGATGGAAAAACTGCCTTCACCGCTATTGGTGATACTAGCGCTGGTAATCAATCTGCCAACATTGTCAGCCGTATAACCGAAATGGTGCGAACATTGGGGTCAAGAGTTCAAGATTTCGCAACACAACCACCTATCACAGCCCGCCGTCATAATGATGCTCTTATTGCTGATTGAACTGGTGTTGCCTCTGTTGTAAATGTTGCTTATGAGGAGGCAAAGTATTTTGAAGGTGGAGGTGATGATACAAAGACTCCCGCAATTAATGTTTCTATTCCACTAGGTATGATTTTTGGAACCATTTTTGAAATTGATAAGACTATTGGCTTTAATGAAATTCTTGATTTGAGGATTGTGTGGGAGGGAACACAGAAAACCGTATTTTATGGAACTGATGCTAATAGTGTTGGAGCAGGAGCGACTGCTACCGCACAGCCCGCAAATATTACTAACCTTAACTTATTTCTCGCTGTTGAAACCGACCCGAACGTTATCTTGGGTGTTCAACAAAAGATTGCTGGTGAGGGCTTTTCGTTCAAGACCGAATACCCGCTCTCTTGGAAAACTAATCTTGCTGCAGGCACTCAGTCATTCGTTTTGAAGATGAACCGCTCGCAGGGTGAGAGAATTCGCAGAATTTACACGAGCGGGTTTAATAACACCGAAACTTCAAACACCGCATTTGATTGCGACAACCGAGCACAAGCTAAGATTACTGATTATTACACTACTTTGGATAGTAATAGAATTCAGCAGTTTGATATCACTTGTTCCCGCGATGAAGACTATATGCTTTTGAAGGAAAAAATTAAGGGGTCAGCTATTTTGAACTCTAATGTGTATAAGTATAACTGGTTCCACGTTGATTTCTGGGACCACAACCGCCCGCTTTATGACAAGCGAGAAGAAGAGGGATATGAAGTGGCTGGGCTATCGTTGGACACCGAACGGCGATATGAATGGAGTGCGACTGGGGCAGTCCAATTGAATTATTATACTTATGTCATTCTTCAAAAAACCGTTGTTGTTAAGGGAATTGAAATTTTGATGTCGTAGTAGGGGCAAGCCCCCACACCCCCCCTCCATTTAGGTGATAGGTTTTTGAGATCGTAAGTGGTTTTTGAAAAAAAGCACTTACAATTAATTTTGATAGTTAATTTTTTTTTTGATAATATAGAACTATGACCACTCATCAGCGAAATTTAGTCGCCCAAAATCCTGTCGGAGACTTCGTAAATGTCAAATTTGGATATGGCGGACACATTGATAATATGAAAACCGCCTTTGGCGAAACTACAACCGCACAATTAACACCAGTTGTTCAGGAGATTTCCCCCTATACCGTTAATACACGGATATGGACTAAAACAGAAACAAAGGCGACCGTTTCATTTAATGCTAATATGGCGGAATTGAAAACAACTGCCAACGCTACTGCGGATGCCTCTCTGGTGAGCAAAAGAAAAATAAAATACAGAACGGGTATGGGAGTTATGTGTCGCTTCACTGCTTTATGGACGACGGATGATGCGAAAGCACACTATTCATTTAACGAATTTGAAGATGGATTTTATTTTTACAAAAATGAGGCAGGGATGAATATTCTACATTGTAAAGGAGGAAACGCCAATTATATTGACCAAGAAGAATGGGATGACCCCTGTGATGGAACAGGCGATATGCCAGACTTGCTGTGGGATAAAGGAAATGTATTTCAAATTCAATTTCAATATTTGGGCTTTGGTGCTATTAAGTTTTCAATTGAGAACCCAGAGACTGGCGAATTTCAGCTAGTCCATATGATTAAGTATGCGAATGATAATACTGGTGTAAGTCTGCGAAATACTACATTACCTTTTACGGCTACAATGAGAAATGATGCTACTACTGGAATTCAATCCCTTAAAACCGCGAGTGTTGGGTTATTCATAGAAGGAACTAACACTATTAATTCAAGCATATCAAACGAAGCGGACGGAGATGAAAAGGCGCACACTACTGAAAGTCCAATTCTAAGCATAAAAAATAAAACAACTTTTAATGGTGGTGCGACCAATTATTCAATAGTTTATCCAACTCTCGTGAGCATATCAAACGAAGACAGTAAAGTTAATATAGTGCGAATTGTAAAAACGACGGGCACACTTACGGGACAGAACTTCGCTGATATTGATGCCACAACTTCAATTGTATCAAAGGACACATCTGCGACGGCTCTCGGCGGTGCTACTATAACGGACGTAATTCTAAAACTGTATGTTAATGCTACTTCTAGCCAGCTTATTGACATGCGAACCTATGACATTCAACTCGCACCTGGTGAAAATACAACATTTTTACAAAAGTCTGTATCTACTAACGCGAATGGAGGAAATGTGAGTGTTATAGTTAATTTCGTAGAAGACCACTAATTAATTAATTTTTGTAATATTTTTTTCTGTAATAATATAGGAGAGATATGTATAGTCGTAAGTTGTATGTTGTGGGTGGTAGGCGGTTCCTAACAAAAACATCTATCAAATCCTACATAAGAAGAATGATAAACAAATATAACGATGGTGAAGTGCTGAACCCAGAAGATAGCAATTTCGTGCTAGACCTAATAACCCATCACCCTTGTCTAAAAAATGGCATCATTGATGTTGAAAGTAATTTGACCACGGGGAGAAAACACTTTCGTGTAGATGGTAAGCCGTTTTCGTGGAATTGTTGTGTTGACCTCATAGGGCTTAGCAAATTAAAAAAAATGGCGAGAGTGATAAAAGAAGCGAGCAGGAATACAATAAGACCGCAAATACAAGAATATCTTGACCTTATGGCTATTGATGTATTCGTAGAGCCCAGATACATATGCGAAATAAGTGGCGATATATATGAGCGGGTTGATGTCCATATTGACCACCACTTCGATATCATACAATTCAAAGACATCCTTAAACAATATCTTGAAGTAAATAGAGAATTAGAAGTTGAAGACGGTTTATTGAAAGAACCGCATTTTACCAAATTTAGCGACTTCCACAAACAGAAAGCAATACTGCGGGTTATAAAAAAGAAATCAATATAAGAGGTAAAATGTATCTCTTACGGTAAATACTTTTTCACTTCATCTTTATTCTTAAAATAAGGCTGTTGAACTAACCATTCAAGATATTCTTTGTCAATCTTGGCAACATCTTCAATTTTCATTTTTTTATATTTTCCATATTGTAGAACTTTATTTACTTCTTCCTCTTCGTCGGGAATTTCTTTTTTTGCTTCGGCTTCGCTCATTGTACCTATATTATATAAAATTTATTTATTATAATCATAAATCATCAGGGGTCGTAGGGGCTTGTCCCTACAAATACTTTCAATTCGTCTTTATTACTACACCACGGCTGACGAACTAACCATTCGATATATGGCTTATCAATCTTTGCGATGTCTTCTATTTTTTTACCCTTGTATTTCCCGAAATGAAATGTGTCTTTGGGTTGAGCATTTCTCATTTCTTCAATCGCTTTTATTTCGTCGTGGATTACCTTTTGGACGTCTTCCAACGAGAAGGATTTTTTTTCGCCTTCAATGGAAAGTTTTTGGAACTTCTCGCACAGTCTAGTGAGGGCGGACATAGTAGGGTGTATATAGTTGGCAGGAAAAAAAATTAAATAATTAATAATATACGCAATGTCTGAGTGGATTAAGTTTGTTAAGGCTTACTCTGCTAAACACGGTATAACCTATGGTGAGGCATTGAAAAAGGCGGGCAAGGAATACAGGAAACAAAAGGCGGTAGTGCGGAGTTATCGGAGGATGTATATTTGGCTTCGTCTGAACGAAAAGGTGCGGACGGTTGGAAGCCAGTCGCTAGCAAAGAAAAATCAACAGTGTATGAAAAAGATGGTAAAGCGATTGTAGCATTTAGGGGTTCAGTAGATAAGCGGGACCTGCTAACCGATGTCGCATTAGTAAAGGGAGTATTGAAACGAACTCCGAGATATAAAGAAGAACAAAAGCTGGTTAATGAAGTCATAAAGAAATATGGAAAGGATAATGTAGAGCTTACGGGTCATTCGTTAGGTGGAACGATTGCGAAAGACCTGAGCCGACAAACGGGTGTAAGGGCAACCACATACAATAAAGGTAGTAGCACGAAGGACCTCATTGAAGGAGTAATTGACAGAGTGGCTGTGAAAGTTAATCCAAAAGGGAAGAGGGCAAAGACCGCGAAGCTAACGACGAACTACCGAACCGCATTTGACCCAGTATCATTGCTAGGGGCTACGGCCGTAAATACTAAGTTAGTGAAGCCGACGAGGGGTGTTCATACGATAAGAAGCTTCAAAGGTAAAGGAGCCAAAAAAATATATCTATGACATTCATACATCATTTGATAGTCCAATATCGTTCAAGCAGGTGGCACGACTTAAAGCAACATATAACAAATTCATTGACAGTAGGTCTAGATTTATCCACACTGGTGTTGTTCGGCCTTGTGAGCAGTGGATGGTGGATGAGAATGTCGGCTGGATGTCCGCATACGGTTTCTTGTCTGGTATCGTTTTTTTCTATCAAATTTCTGCTCAATATCGTCAATCGTAATGAATATATGTTCTTTGGTATCCCTAGTAATAGTGTGAATATCGCCATTATGAACAACCTTTGTATTACAACGAAACACAACCTGATGACCTGTTTTAAGTTGTTTATTTTGTAGCATTTTGTTATTGCTTTCATTAACATTGTTGTTAGAGTGGTGTAATATTAAAGGCGGGTTTTTGTCGGTCGGTTTAGGGTGTGGCTTAACTTGCTTATTAAGAGCATCTAATTCTTCAAGTGTTAGTATTGTAGGTAGGCAGTCTTTTGCTTTATGTTGGCTAAGCTCATTACCGCCGACCTTGTAATAGTCTTCTACCTTATTTAAGATAGATTGTAGAACTAGGTCTTTGGCCTGTCTATAATTTGTATCAAGATTTATTTTTGTAAATAGCTTGAAAGTTTTTGACTTGTGGAATGGTTCGGATGTTGGGTCTGGGCAAGGAAGCTGAGCTAAGTGGCCGAATAAGACGATAGATACACCGCCGAATGGTCTGTTGATTTTGGTATATTTTCTGAGCATATGGTCCAGACTTTCTAAATTCTTGGATGTAAGCATAGAAACTTCATCAATGGTTATTCTGTGATTAATGGCTTCTTCGCCGACTGGTATCGGTAGCGGTAGTCTATGATATAGCATTGTTAGTATTTTTTGGAGTGTATATTCAGAATTAATAACTTGGCGGGCATTGTGTGTCATAGCGGTTGATAAAGTCTTTTTGTCTTTGAAATGTGTGTTAGTGTATTTTGATGGCTGACCAGTTAGGTATTTAATCATTTCAGATTTACCCGTTCCAGCTTTGCCGTGAATGAGCAATAATTCTTGTTCTGGTAAAGGTTTGTATTCGTCTTTGGTGCTATAATCTGGAAGCTCTGTATCCTCAAAGGCTGAGAACTCTGGATATTGTTTATGTGGTGTTTCTAAGAATTTTTGTAATGGTAGTATGTCTTTGAAACCGCTATGTCGCTGGTATGTTATCCGTGGTTCGCCATTTATGTAGGAAACGAAACAAGTCATATTAAGTTGTGGTGATATGAACTCATCCTGTTCTAAAACCTCAGGGCGAAATTCTTTTCCTGTTTTCATATATTCACCTTCGTATGCGATACTGTCTGTATTAGAATATAACAAAGTCCGCCCAGTATTTACAAGCTTTAACATTTGGTTATGAAGAACTATCTTTTGGTATGCTAGCACATAGCCAGTTAAATGAGACATTTGGAATATGTTGTCTGTTGGGTTTGTATCTTGGTATGTGTAAATCATTCGCTCTGGTAGTAGGTCGTCCTTCATTTCGGCGTATTTGGTCTTGTCGTATGGAACTCGTTTCAGGAACAATAACCTATACCCTTTTTCTTTCATCATAAAATGTATTCGCTCGTTGTATGTTTTTGAAATGGTAGATACTTGCTGAGTTCGGTGTATGTTAGTATTGAGAGAGCCTACTAGTAAGTTGGTTGCTTTGGCTAAGGTGTCGTGTTCAAAGCCAGGCTTATCAAAGTAGTAATCTTGTATATTTGTTATGTGTTCCGAAAAGGTTTTGAAGGGGTTGAAGTGGTCGTCTGCTACATATAACCTCTTAATAAATATCTTAACCCCTTGGTCAAACATATATAACAATGCGGGTATGGGTTGGCATTGTGTTCCTTTTGTGGTGTAGCCGTTGAAGAAGGTTGGAACTTTGAGGTGCTTTTGGTCGTAATCAAAAACAGCATAACCGTGTAGAGGTTTGACCTTATTGTAGTATTCTTGTGTCATATTTTGGTTTATATTAATTATGTTGCGAGGAGCAATCGGGTATTCATTGAAGTATGACGACATTTCACCTAGATTACATAACGAAGCATTTGTATAAGCTTTTACCATATCAATCTGGTGTATCTTCTTTGGGTTTTTGGTGTGATGTTTAAAAATATGATGAAAGGGTATTTGACCAGATTTCACGTGTCGTAATATATTAGGTTCAGTAATTTGTGTATGGAACTTAGGTTTATGTTTTTCTATGAGAGTATATATAAATAATTGTTTGAAGTATGATGGTAATGACCAAGCGGGAGTATCTTTGGGAACGAATGATGCGTGCTTGAAACGGTCTAAGCATTTATAGTTTAGTTTGTTTTCTTTATCTACTATTCCTACAATGTTTCCAGATTGGTCTGTCATTGAATAACACTCCTTATGTTCTAATTCAAGTTTGGTTTGTATATTGTTGAGTTCTTCCTGTGATATCCATTTGTTCTCGTATTGGTTCGTAGATAATTTCACATTACTTGCTTCGTGGTTAGTAGCATATTGGGGCCGTGGCTCTGGTATGTTTTCGTTAATATCGTATAATAGCTCAATTGATTTAACCCTTAACCGGTTTGCCACTTTTGGGGATCTAAAGCCACGTTTGGGGATCCGACCCAATTTCAAGTTTTTTATCCCTATTTGTGGTTTTTGACAGTTATATGATTAAATTCAATTGAATTAAACCCGGTGGAAGCTAATTGGGTAAAAAAACCGTTCTTTAATAACTAATAAAACCTTGACAATCATTGTCACAACGGCTGCCTCTTACATTTCCCAGATGGAACGAAATGATTGACTGTGTGCCACGGAAAACATTCTCCAGTTCGGCAAAAAAAATAGCGACAATCGCTGCAATAAGCACTGGTACGCTCGCGGATTCCATTACTAGCACACACCGCACAACAAACCGAGTTCTGCTTACCCGCGCCGCGCTTACCATCACTCGCCTCGTTTGTAAGACTTACCAAATAGCCAGGGCATATCACACGCTTGCCCCTCGCTGCGCTCCTAGAACCTCCAAAAAGCCCCGCATAAGACACCAAACCCTCAATAAGTTCCTTGAGCATGTCTTTGCGTGTTTTTTCTTCATGAAACTGTTTGTAGATGATAGTTGTGTTTGTAACCGCAACATCTAACAAACCCGCAAATAACTTGAACCAAGGCTTGTTGAATCTTACCGCCTTCTCAACTCCGTAACGAAGTCGTAACTGATCGCCTGTATCAACGCCGCCCATGTGCTGAGTGTATGTCTTGCAAATTTCAAAACAATTCACTGGAACCGTAGCTCCACCCCCCCCATGCAGCCTCCTTTCGACGTGGCTCATGCCCCCAACACAGTTGACAAAAAATAAACCACCTGGGTGTCTTTCCAAGCAACAGCATGCATACTGACTCCGTTATGACTCCAAGTGGCCATTGCGCACGTGCCCCGGTCACTATTCTTCTTGACTTCGTCCAGTAGCTCCTTTGCCGCCCTCAGCCTGGATTTGACAACAGTGCCAATGCAGTTGATGCCCCTCTTTAGGACACAGTCAAAAAACAACTGCAGCCCTGTGTAAAACCTATCTAAAGCGATGATCCTGCCGCTTTGGTCGATGCCGGCTAGGTCTAAAAGCTTCATAACAACTGCATACGTCATTCCGTGCCCAGAATCGTCCTGGACCGTTCCCTCACCCTCATAACAAAGCAGCGTATAAAAATAGCCTGTTACTGAACAGCACAGAGCAAACAGTTTGAATCCCCATTTGATGGGTTTTTTCGGTAAGTATTGCCTGAGGTAGGTACGCCCTTTAAAAGGGATCATTCCCTCGTCGATTGACACCCACTGACCCAATTCCCACAGCCTAGGAAAATTTTCTTGTACAATCTCAATAAAGACTCGAACATTGAAAAGTTTGTCATACTGAGGGGAGTCACGAGGAGCTGCCAGACGGGGGTCAGTGAGATGAAAATAACGTTTGATATTCTGATACCTCACGTACCCCATGATGCTTGCAAGGTCTGGCCACTGCCAGAAGTCTGACACAGCGCCAATCTAATAATCTGTTTCAGCAGGCAACCCCATCACCCCCATCATTATAAGGATCGCCAAAAATGAAAGTATGTCAGATAGTGTCACGGGTACCCAAGGCCGCTGACGCTCTGAGGGGTTGAGATTACGTTTCCAGGTTGCATACTTGTTGGTGTTTCTTGTGACATTCTGCCAGAATTGCGTGGGTAAGAACATAAAGAAAATATCCACCATACTGAGGAGGTCGGGGGAACGCACAGAAAGTGATGCCCTGGACTGCCCTTCGAATGCAGGCAGCACACGAGGAGGTGCAACACCCACCTTCCATTCTTTGACATCTTTGAACTCACTGGCAGGTAGGCTATCGCCTTCGTCAATCTCTAGTGCCGGATCCTCCTCCTCGTCTTCACCAGACCCCTCATCTTCTTCGACATCATCGTCACTGACAAGTGAGTCGCTGGGATGAGGGGCTCGTTTGTTGTCCATATCTCCTTCTTTTTGATCCTCTTCATTGATTGAACTACCCGACTCATCCCCCGATTCTGGCGGTCTGTTGGAAAACAGTACAGTAAGGAATACTGACAGCCAACGCCGATGCATGTATGGAAGTACAGAAATCTACTATACTTCCAGCATCGTCCTTGGCCGAGAACAAAACAGAAGCAAATTGCACAAAATAGCTGAAACCAGGTAGGGATAGGTACACATAGTCATCGTCATCAGGGTCGCTGGGTATCAAGCAGTCCTCACTGCAAACACGCAGAGAAACCATTCGACATCACAAGAAAAATTCGAGGTTCAAGAAAAACAAGTCTACCCAGCATTTATTGTATTTTTGGCATCTCCGTCGATTTCCTGGCCTTGCCCAAGTATGCCGTTATCGGCAGAGCCACTCCCTTCAATTCTGTATTTGATAATCTCCGAAGCAATCATCATGGAATCCATCCTCCGCATCCCACTTCATCCAAAACTTGTCTTTTGTACGACCATACTGTCGAGAAACAGTACTCTCAATCTCCCTCATCTTCCAGTCATCAGGCCATTTTTGTTTGGCATAAGGCTCACCAAAATTCCCTTACCGGAAGACGCACACGGACTGTGAGAAGCTCTTGGTGCGCAGACATGATGTTGAAAAAAAAAAAGGTCACCGCCACGTAAAAAAATGCAACGAAAATTCGTGAAAAAAAGTGGTTGGTGCCTGGTTTCAGTTTCATATTTAAGTCGCTTCTAGAAAAGCTATGACATTCTGGTTTTCACAGATAGCTTCCCCAACACGTAAATATTAAATTTGCAGCGTAGTACAACTTGTTTCGATTGGTATTTATGTTTTTATTCAACTCAAAAATTCAAACCACTTTTGGGGATTGAATCCACTTTTGGGGATTGAAACCGGTTAAGGGTTAATATGTTGGATACAGATGTATTTTTGTTTTCCTTGTATTAATGTGGCGTGATAATCATTACATCTGATTATTATCAGTTTTGGGTATTCCTTAGTAGATGCTCGCCACAGTATATTCATACTATCAAATACATAAATCCTACATCGGATGAAGTCTTCCATTTCGTCAAGGTCCTTTGCTGTGGCATATTTGATATCCTTAAAGCGGTCTAGTATCACACTATCTCGTTTTCGTTTTCTGTTGTTTGGGTTTGGAAAGTCTTTCATAATACATTCTAGCACACAGTTTATTTCACCCTGTGCCATTGGTATGACAATATGATTTAGCGGATTAACTTGGTCTATTGTTATGACTTTAAGGTCTTTGTCTTCTTTGTTAGTAAAACCTTGCTTGTTGTTCCACAAAGTTTCTAACAGCATTGATTGTTCGCTTCAATACATTAGCTTGGTATATTTCTCTAACTGGTCCGTGATATCCTTCATAATCCAGATGGACGAGATAGCTTGTATTCGGGTTTAGCTGTTGGAGGCGAGCTTCCCATCCTGGGGCATACGTTATAACGAGTGAGTTATTTCTGCTGACTAGTTCGGGGTGGCAACCTGTTAATCTGTTTATAAGTCGCAGGGCGGTTGGAGTTGTAATGAGATACCATCTTCTTTTGCATCTTTGTCTAATGTAGTCTCCTCGTTGCTCAATATTGTAGAGCGGAAATAGTTCTGGTTGGTATTGGTCTATTGTATATAGATAGGCAGGATAATTTTTTTGAAAAATAATTATTTAATGCTTTACATATATATATGATATGTTTAGATGTAAAATATTTTACAGATAAAAAAAATTGTTGATTAATTTGACTTGAACTCAATGTGTTCTTTCTCGTTAGCTACATGGAATCCATCATCTACATGAAATGTGATCAATGTGGTGTGCAGTGGGTTGTTGTTCTTCACAATTGCATACGATGCCTTGTCAATGGCAAGGGGCTTGAACCCAAACTTAACCACTATCTCATTCAGAACATCGTACCAAAGTCGTCCTGATTGCTCAGTCGCTCTTCTAACTCCTGTATCTTCTTTTTGTATTTTTCTATATCTTGCGTGTATTGTATTAACTTCTGTGCTTTGGTTCGCCGTTCTTCGTTTAATATATCTTTATTACAGTAATAGTAGGCGAGAGCTTTCTCATTATTCTTTTTCTCCTTGCGTCTCCTTCATATATCTTTGGTCGTGGCATCTTATATATATGTAATATTATTTTTTATAAATGTAAATAATTAATTAATAATACGACCACACAACTCTTTGTGTTTTGTCAAAGTTATGTTATCAATTATTACTATAGAGCAATATTGACACAGTGCTATTAACGATTGTGTCATCAATACATTTAATAGATCTCGCCTCATTTTGTATTGTTCTAATAATGAGGTAGCTTCTTTATTTCGTTTAATTTTACCACATCGTAATTCGTGTATTCTTAAAGTTATGTTATTATTTATTACCTTAGAGCAATATATACATTTCTTATCTGGTAATTTGTATTCTTTTGGCTGTAATGCTTCGGGGATTGGTGGTGCTATTGGTATAGGATGCTTTCGCTTTGTGTGTTGAATTAGACTATCTCGTCTCATTTCTTTATCACATTGCGGACATTTGATTTTTTCTGCTTGTCGTTTTC
>WBZZ01004606.1:60000-62441 GCA_019918135.1 Paulinella micropora
TCTATCTATCTATCTATCTATCTATCCATCCATCCATCCATCCATCCATCCATCCATCCATCATCCATCCATCCATCCATCCATCCATCCATCCATCCATCCATCCATCCATCCATCCATCCATCCATCCATCCATCCATCTATCTATCTATCTATCTATCTATCTATCTATCTATCTATCTATCTATCTATCTATCTATCTATCTATCTATCTATCTATCTATCTATCTATCTATCTATCTATCTATCTATCTATCTATCTATCTATCTATCTACCCCCTACATGTCCTCATCCTCTTCCCACCCCAACATCCCCCCTAATTTATTACTGTGGACATTCAAGTAGCAAAACATTCAACTTTGATCTCATCGTTCTCCATCAATCCAAGTGATACGACAAATCTGAAGCCAGCATTCGAAAGCTTAGGACAAGAGCTTTCCAACGGTGTGCGCTGCATTTCCCTATCTCAAATATTGATTGAGAAAGATGAAGTCACAGTTTGAATGTTTTTGCCACTTGAATGTCCACAGTAATATCCACCGTGCTCGCGGTAGGTGCGGAGGGTGCGTACGGTGCCAACGGGCAGTACGCTCAGGCGGGCGGCGGCTACGCGGGGTACTCTGGCTACGGAGCGGATAACCGCGCCTACACAGGCTACGGCGCCGCACCGGCCGCTGCGGCAGGTGGCACCACCAGCCGGGGGTCACGAAGCTACCACCCGTACGGCCGCGGCAAGTGAGCGTGACGCGTCAGCGATCCCAGCCTTGTACAGAATCATTGTGAAAGACTCCTCCCACACAAGACTGAGTCGGTGGATGAAAGATCATGTTCTAATGTCGCTACCCTGTCAGTGTTTTGATATTTATGGTTTACTTGAGCGAGGTATCTTGAACAAAACTCTCAGTGTCATTCTTACATTAATCATTTACCACAGTGTTCTTTAATAAGAGTTGGTTGTATTAGACCTACTGAAGAGTTGTATAGAAACTCACACTCGCTACTAGATAGTTAAGTGGATCGTGAACGGTAAAGACTTAAAAAAAGTAATTACTATAACTTAGTATCATTGAAGTGCATTATTGCTGCTACTGCTGCGATGGTGATAATTAAACGGCCCTACGTTATTGCTAGCTTCAATTCACTGATTCAGAGCAGTTCTCACTACCGTATACATGTATTAATATTGAATACATGAAAAATTTAATAAAAACATTTTTCTTTTAAGACCGACCGTATGAAACGGAATCCAGGAGTTTCTTACTGTATGCGAGGATTCTAGCTGACCGTCGTGCTCGGTGAGAAAAGCTGAACTATCGGTGGCAGTATATAACTTCAATAGCCGAGAGCGGTCACTTCGTTTATTTACATAATTTCGTACTCGTTGAAAGTTGCCACTGGACGTGACAACGGCGGCTGAGAGGATCGTATTTTACGCGATTTTATTAGAGATCAGTGATCTCAACACCGTGACTGCCGCAGTGCCGTCACTAATTGCCACACCCCAAATCGCCAACTTGAAGCTTTGAATTCACCGTTCAAGTACACTTAGAGTGATATAGGTAAAATAGGTAATGCCGGTCCTTGGGGTGGGCCGGTATGACTAAATACTATTATCAAGTTGTAGGCATCACTCCCCGGATAGCCGGTAAAAAGTACCTTTTCCTGGTGACAGGTGCACCAGCTTGTTTTTCAGTATTATTTGTCCGGATTGGACCTGATGCCATTTTATTCCTGGTCTGTTGCAGTTTTCCTTTTTGGCTTTACTGAGCTAATATAACGAGACATCATTCTCATTCTTGAGGACTGTGTTTGGTTGTATTACCGACTTTTTACGAGCTATCGTTGGGGGCATTACATTTGGAGTCCACATCACTAGGGTGATTTCTTTCTGCTTTGCCACACAGGCAACAGAGTGAATTTTCACTGACCTGTCTCACACGGGGACGTCAGACGAAAACAAATACTCCAACACAGCTCCCTCATAACTCTTTCACAAAACAAATAATTTGATTGGTCTCAAGCAGGTGTCTCGTACCCTCTAGCCCAATCAGTATCTGTGTGCTCACAAGGAGACATCAGATACAAACTCTCTGTCGTTCTTGCTGTTCTCACACAGAGACCAAGAAGAAGGAGGTGGACAGAAGAGTGAAGGAACACACACAAAACACAAACAAGCATAGGGACAGGAGCACAACACTCTACCCTTCTAGTTTGTGCATTTATCTGCATTATCTCACACATACGTCAGAGTATTTTTGCAAATCTCTGATCGTTTTCTAAAGGTAGGTCTGAGAACCTATCCGACCGACTGTCGACTTCTCAAGGAGAGCTTTTCTAGCTTCTCTATTACTATCTGTGTGTAGGTCCAAGTGCCTCATACTAAATACAATGTAGAAAAGAAGGAGGAGAAAGTAATCTGAGTAAGGAGAACAAGAAATCG
>WBZZ01004607.1:5000-17500 GCA_019918135.1 Paulinella micropora
TAATATTGTTTGGTTCTTTGTGCAGAATCCATCGACGTCGACGATGTTCCAGACGTTCCAGACGTCCCTGAAGAAGAAGAGACCCCTGAGCCTCCTATGCCTAAGGGGTCCAGCAAGAAAAAGCCAGGTACTAGCAAATTTCACTTTTTTTGTGCTTTTTTTTCAGTGTTTCTAATTTCTGACGTGACTAGGCAAGCCGAAGTCCAAAAAGCCCGCGGTCGACGCTGATGAAGTGGACATGTCGTTGGAGGTATAATCTTTCCTACTCCTTCTTCTTCTTTTTCTTTTTTTTTGTGAGGGGGGGGCCCCCCGGGGGGGGGGGGCAAAAGGTCTCTTTGGGCGCCGCAGAATATAGTTTAGAGAGGGGAGTATAGCTACTAGCTTTAGTATGGCTAGCTAGTGTGTTTGGCATTCTATCAGTGAGCCTTTCCCTGTCTTTTTTTTTCCGAGTATAATCTCTCTAACGGGAAGCGCTGACATTTTTTTTTCAAACTTTATTATTATTATTATTATTATTATTATTATTATTATTATTATTATTATTATTATTATTATTATTATTATTATTATTATTATTATTATTATTATTATTATTATTATTATTATTATTATTATTATTATTATTATTATTATTATTATTGGACACCGTGATAGCCCAGTGGTCAAGTTCTACCATCTGGGCCCTGTCGCCAGTTCGATTCCCGTCGGTGCCACCAGTATTTTCATTGAACATACCGGTCTATTTCTGGACCAGTATTTTCATTGAACATACCGGTCCGTCTGGAAGTGTTGGAACTGCCCTTGCGGGGGTGTCATTAGAGCTTATCGTCAATTCTTCGTACTCCCCTCACGGGTGAGACGATGGAGGCGCATGTGCAGAAATGCATCAGCCATTGACAGAGAAGCACTATTATTATTATTATTATTATTATTATTATTATTATTATTATTATTATTATTATTATTATTATTATTATTATTATTATTATTATTATTATTATTATTATTATTATTATTATTATTTAGGGAGTACATAGGCCATCGGTCCCTTTCCATGGGCTGATTGGTATAAAGCTCCTAGAGTAATGTTCTATGCCGTCACTTCCTTTATTCCACCGATTGGTGTGGAGACTTTCCTTATGGAATGGAGGACTGGATGCACATGGCCTTTTGGCTCAGCAATTGGCAGGAGATACACTATTATTATTATTATTATTATTATTATTATTATTATTATTATTATTATTATTATACCGTCTGGAAGTGTTGGAACTGCCCGTGCGGGGGTGTCATTAGAGCCTATCGTCAATTCTTCGTACTCCTCTCACGGGTGAGACGATGGAGGCACATGTGCAGATTTGCATCAGCCATTGACAGAGAAGCACTATTATTATTATTATTATTATTATTATTCTTTGTTGTTGTTGTTGTCGTTGCTGTTGGTTTGTTCTGCCACTGCCTTGTTCGCAAGAAATGAACGACTTCTTTCAAAACAACGGCGACCGGTATTGTATTCAGGGTAGTTCGTCCGCCGGCGTGTCGAAAGAAGTCGTTCAGGATCTTGTGAACAAGGCAATGTCAGAACAAGCCGCATCCATTAAGGAAATGCTAGCAGAAGAAAGAAAGTTGAGAGAGGAGGAAAGGAAGAAAAAAGAAGCGCAAGATCGGAAGGAAAAAGAGGCGCAAGAGAAGCGACAACGGGAGAATTCGAAGAAGGAGAAGGAGGAGGAGGAGGAGGAAAGCTCAGAAGAAGAGAACGAGAGAGTGAAGAAGAAGAAGAAGAAGAAGAAGAATAACAAGAACAAGAAAAACTATGATGATAATGATAACAACAACAACAACAACAACAACAGCAACAGCAACAACAACAACAACAACAACAACAACAACAACAACAACAACAACAACAAAAATAGTAAGAGCGAGAGAGAAAGCTTGCTGGAGGATCTCATCGCGCGGATGGCAGCTGGCGCTCTGTCTGCTGGTAACTCACCTTCCACCCCCCAACGCGGCACCGGTCTCACCGCTCCCAGCTCACCTAACGCATGGGAGTTTGTTTTAGCATCGCTTGCGCTGACTCGGCGCTAACTTCAAATGCACACACCAGGTAGTTTGCATAGCTTTCACTTTTCTCCTTCATCTGAAAGATGTTTGAATTTGTTTTGTGTTTTTTTTCTTTGTTGTAGTGTAGTATTAATCGTAATTTTTTGCACTGGCAGGTTTGTTATGGTCGAAAGCGGGATTAAGAACGTTTGTCGCGTGCAAGAGTTAAACAAACTTCTAATTTAGTTAGTATGATATTACGGAGTTAGATTTATTATTTTTTTTAGTAATTAAAGAAATTTTGTTGTAGAATCTATGTATATTGCGTGGCGACATCGCACTTCTCTTCCTCCCCGTTCCCCCCTGCCCCCCTCCCCCCCCCCCGGGGGGGAATTTATTGTAGGTAAAAGCAATATTTATTATCATAATAAAGTAAAATGCTTAATGTAAACAAAGATAAACAAAATTAAAAGCAAATTCTACATGTTGGGAATTGTTATCATCATAGATTCATAGTAGCCGGGACTATGAAAAAGGAGAAAGATTACCGTGTCGGACCGGTTCCTGCCCAACCTCTGAAGATGAAGTTAAAGTGTATTACAATTAATAAAAACATGTTTTAATATTATTTTTATATGTTCTGCAATTAGTGAATTGATTTCCTTTCATTTCCACACGTTTTCAAAAAAGTCCATATACTTCATGGAAAATTTCGGAAAAAGGGATACCCCCAAGATTGTCGAATGTTTAGTTTTATGATAGAAGCCGGGGAAGATTTGGAATGCCGTTTGCCGTAAGTCATCGACCTTTCGGGTCATGAGCTTGGTACGGTATGATAACCCGTCCTTAATGGACCCCAAGCGAAAGGCAATGACGGGTTTGGACTGTCGGCTAGGTATCGGAATAGGATCGTCGATAACCCGATCCAAAACATCTCTGGTAGGTTCGTTCTTACCCACACACACACAGAACTTCCATTGCTGGAAAAGGGGAAACAAGGAGTCCCAATCAGGGACTGGACACTCAACAGAGGGTTCCAAACGACAGTCACAATACGGCTTGAGCAACCAGCTCCCTAGTCCTTTTCACCTTCCTATTGGGGAAAGGAGCCGTAACTTCTGACTATTTCAGAAGTATCGTTTCCATACTATTCCTCAGCTACGAAGTCGTGTTTGTACCTATAGGGTGCCCCCAGTTCCACTACAACTGGCAGGTGTTCAGCAAGGCGTGAGCTTCCCCTACCAAAAGGGGGGGGGGGGGTGAGTAATCTCGAACCTATCCACACGCACTCCAACCCTTGCTTCCACACACACACACACAGAAGAAAAAAAAAGAAAAAAAAATTGTCCCTGTACAGACAACGAACGAATCGAACATCAACCGACTCAGCCACACGCTGCTTGCTACAAGACGGACAGTAGCAAACGTCTTGCCTAAAAATAAGCTGCTGCCATCCCTCACAAGACGGCTACCAATAGACGTCTTGTCCCACATACTGACACTTCGCCACCAGTTCGTAAGCGGCGAATTCCGAAAAAGAAACGTTCCGCCACACACGATCCAATTGTGTGGCAGGACCTTTCAATCATGAGTCAGTGGGATTTCCCCACGAAAGGAGCTGACTCGTCATCCATTGACAATACCGGACCGGTCGACAATACGAACGCGGGGTCTGGTCCTTTTCAAACCCCGTTGCCGAACCGTGACGCGAAATATGCACCTCCCACTCCTCAATCCCCATGGAGGGACGCCAGTGGTGTACTGAACGTGAATCGACCAACGATTCCCTGCGTTCCTATACCAGTCGCAAACCTGGACCTAACGGGACAATCGGGATGGCCTGCTCCTGCCGACCCAGCACAACAGTTCTCATTCCCAAACGCCGTCCCTCATATTCCTAATAATATGAACGGGGATATAAATCATTGGACAAGAGCTACCATGATGGTGGAGGGAAAAGAGAAGGTGCTAGGTCTGAGCTCCACTGGAGACCAGTTCGTGGAGACCAAATCCATTGCAGACCTTACCAGACTTTTGGAGGATGTATGTCTCTTCCGAGACAGGCTTCTCGATGAGGCCTGGCAGACATACCATCAACAAGTCCCACGTCTCAGACAGACACTCCATTGCAACAAATACACCAGTGAGCACCCAGCCCTCGCTGTCGCTGTAATTGCGCCGGATCCCAATAATGTGGACACCATATTTGGGCCGGACGCAGGATATATCGCTCGCCTCCAAGCCCAACTCAAGACTAGGGTCACAGTCACCCTCAAAGGCCTTGAGAACATCCTCGATATGTGGGAACGAGCGTTGCTGGAACAGAAGCACTGGAGGGATGTCATAATCCCGGAGTCTTCCCCAGCATATGACCAGCTTGTCTATGTCCTAGACGCGATGGAAACCACAACTGTTTACGCATCCAAATTGCCGTACTCGTCGTGGGCGGAGACGGAGGAGCTACTGTACCAGACGGTAGTTCGATTATCACCTTCCGTCGTGTCAGACGAATGGGTGACAGGGGGTCCTACCCAGATAGGGACACACACCTGGAGAGCCATCAGTCGCCCAAGGCGAAACTCGAAGATGCCAGTCACAAACGGGTAGACGCGGCGTTACGCGCCGTTCGTGACCAGGTGAACTTTGACTTTGGGGCACATTCCCAATCAGCGAGACTGCCATACCGAGAGGGACTTAAGCTCCTAATGGCTTATGCGGCCTTGGATCGTATCGTAGCTGGTCATGCTCTTAAATGTGCGGACGTCAAACATCTGCTGAACAGCCTTGTAGGTGGGTGGCCGTCACAAACGCTGCTCACCACAAACGCTGCTCACCACAGACTAGCCCAATGGGCTGGCGAAAGGAGAGGCTTTGGTCTCCAAAGGGTCAGTCACGGCCACGCAGCTACCCAATTACATGCTGCGCCAATTCGTCGGTGCGGCGGACTGGGGGTATATCATGCACCCCAACGTTACTGTCGACTTGGTACAGGACGCGGCAAGACGAATGTGAGAGGACAATGTAGCCAGGTAGTATTCTTCTATTATCGACCTCCCTCAGAAACTCCTAACCAACTTGGTGAAGTCTGATTTTGCTTCACTGCTGTTCGCGGTGTTGAGCGGAATTGTCAAGGCTGAACCTCAACAAGCCGCTCATTTTACACCGCCCGAATTTTGCCTGAAGGCTCTGGGCTGGGGTGGCGCTCGCGCACTCGAGACCCAATTTCAGCTGTAAGTGGAAGTTTTTTTTGTGTGCTGGGAAATGAGCAGCTCGTTGGCAAAGAAGGAAGAAAGGGGAGCCTATGCAAAGAATGAGGACTTTGCAACTACTACTAACTACTACTACTACTACTACTACTACTACTACTACTACTACTAAAATTCGACAATCTTGGGGGTATCCCTTTTTCCGAAATTTTCGATGAAGTATATGGACTTTTTTGAAAACGTGTGGAAATGAAAGGAAATGAATTCCCTGATTGCAGAACATATAAAAATAATATTAAAATATGTTTTTATTAATTGTAATACACTTTAACTTCATCTTCAGAGGTGGGCAGGAACCGGTCCGACACGGTAATTTTTCTACTTTTTCATAGTCCCGGCTACCATGAATCTATATGATAACAATGCCGAACATGCAGAATTTGCTTTTACTGTTTCTTCTTGCTTATATTAAGCATTTTACTATATTAAGACATGGTTTTACCTTCAAAAAATTCTGTTTGCCCGCTGTGACGTACGCTGGTACGTAGAGGGGGGAGGGGGGGGGGGGGATGGGTCGGAGGGAGGACGCTTCACATCAGATTCTGGTGCATTATCAGAGTTAAACGAATTTCTAATTTCAGTTTTTAGAAGAAGCGTTACAGTTGCAGTTGCCCTAGACAAAAACCATTATGAAAAAGTCGGACCCAGAAAAAAAATTTCAAAAAAAATAATCACATACGACCACGTCCACGTCCACGTCCACGTCCACCCGCAGCACGACGTGCGCGGCGACGTCCGCGCAAACGGATTCCTGAGTTACGCATTCTCCAACTTGCGTCGGAGCGATCTGAATCATCTACAATATGGATAGCATCATGTTAAGGAGGAGAAGAACAAGAAGAAGAAGAAGAAGAAGAAGAAGAAGAAGAAGAAGAAGAAGAAGAAGAAGAAGAAGAAGAAGAAAACTAATAGTATTACCATGCTTTTCTTCCTCTGAACCAGAAGATCGATCAGACGATGAGTCAGTTGATGAACTGGAAGATGAAGTATCAGATAAGTCATCCTCTGAATCTGCCACTGGTTTTGCAGGCTGAGCAGCACCAAGCTCTTCTTCCTCAGGGAACCCACAGTCGCATCGTTCGAAATGGTTCCACGCTTGTTCAATAAGCTCTGCCTTCTTGAACTGTTTCCGATCGGAGTTTTGCGTTGCAACACCATGCATTCTCATCCATGATTTCAATTCGCTAACTACCATCTGCTTGGACGCAAATTGCTTTTTTTCCTCTGACGATCTTAGCAACGTGAGAATTTTCCGCCAAGGCTCAGAAGCATTTCCAAATGCTAAATCCTGCTCCTGCTTTTCTTCGCTAGTAAGCTGTCTTGCACCACGCCATCTCGGGTGAGCTGGAGGACGTCCTTCATTAACAAAATAAGTGCGTGGTAAGGACAGCAGCTCTTCATCGGTCAAACGCGTAAGTGCGTTCATTTTCTCCTGTCGTTCTTGAGGCAACTCCATCCAATTTACAGGTAGCTCGTCGATCAATCGAAATTCTGCTCTCCATTCTTTGCCTTTTGCATCGACACAGGACATATGAGCAGGACGGCCGGGCAGGCCGCCTTCGAAGTAATCTCCATCCACCTCTACTCTGGTCAAATTTCCACCTGCTAACATTTCCTCCACATGTGCTCGCTCATCCAGCCCTAGGTATTTAGTAGCCAAAGCACGAATATCCTTCTTCAGGCGCGGATTGACGAAGTAGCCGACTGGAAGCTTGGGAGGCATGTCGGTCGCTGTCATAAATAGAGAGAGAGATAGATAGATAGAACGAGAGAAAGAGAGAGAGAGAGAGATAGAGAGAGAGAGAGAGAGAAACAAAGAGAAAGATAGATAATATTATTACCGGGGCGTCCGATAAACAAATTGATCGGTTCTCCTCTGGGGTCATCACGCACTCCATGAAAATCCTGTGCGTCTCCCCAAGTAGCGATCTCTACAGTCGGCAAAGCGTCAGGATCTTTCTTGGTGATTCTATATGCCAAGGGTTTGTTGTAGTTTTTGAAACTCTTGTTCATACACGGGCTAAAATGAGTCATCCAGTCGTAGTTACATCCGAGAACAACCAGCACATGCCTCTTCTTGTGCTGCTTCTTGAATGCAAGAATGAGCTTTCATAACGCTTGAGCGATGTTAGTTGTCAGGAAGGTGCTCTTCCACCCGATATCCATAACTCGAAATTCCTGATCATCTCCATCGTGCTCGTGCCCTGGTGGCTTGCGATGTGACTCTACTTGGAAACGGATTCCTCTGTCAACGACATTGAGCCCAAGGAAACCCAGCATCGCCCACGCGGTGTTATCACCAGCTCCGTCCCACTCAAGATATAATTTCCCCCTTGCATTGTGCGAGGGTTCCAAAGTTGCCAATGTAAAAGTGCGGCAAGCATAGTAATGTTGCTGTTCGCGCCGTGTTCTACCGCGCCTTCAAGGTACGTCAGAATAGAATGCGTATCGGTAGTGTAGCAGGTATTGATTCCAACGCAAAGGCGAAACACAATTTTTCCTTTGAAATCTTTCGCGGCGCGGCGGCAAGATGGGATCTTCACTGGCGGTTTCATATCGTCTGATATGACTGTGGCAGCAAAATCTGCTGGTGCTGCCTTCTTGCGCTGCATGCTGGCAACGCGGCACGCCCTGTGAATTTTGTGATGAAGCCTGCTACGGCGACGCCATTCTTGAGCTTCTACTTCAGTCCTGAAACCGTTAGAATGATCAGCAGCAAGCTCTGTGCAGATCTTGCATTTTGAGAAATCTCCTTTTGCAAAACAAACCTGTAATAAGTAATGATAACGAAAATATGCATAATACCTCTGACAAACTTGACGTGCGGAAAATCCATGCGCCAAACTTTGTTGATCGTATTGTCTGTCGGAGGATTATTTGGATCAACTCGTTTCGAACAACCAAACCGAAGGCACATATCTTTCCAATTCTCGCGAACATAGTTTTGGACTCCTGCGTCCTGAGCCATTTCTTGCATCCTCCATATTCCGTCGCTGCATATCTCCGGGTAACTCTCCATGAACTTCTCGCAGAGTAATACTGCTACCACATCTTCTGTTTCAGGAACGGTTGAGTAGCTTTTTGTCAAAACCTTCGTGTTATTTGCAAGAAGTTTGTGTGCTCTTGACAAAACTTTATCACCGATCCCGTAGATACGCTGCCAGGCTACTTTGCACACAGCCTCCGTTAAATACATATACTGAAACGATCCAGTTTTTGTTTGAAACGATTCAAGCTGCGAAGCTGCCCAAGAATAAAGCTCACTGAGAGACGATGACGCATTCTTCGCTCTCGTGTAAAGCACATCACGCGTGTCGATAAATGAATAACACTTCCACTTTTTGCAGCAGACAGACTTAACTTCCCTGTCCAAGTCGGCGAAGGTAATCCCCAACAGTTTTTGGAGCGCAGACGGTCTCTGAAGCTTCACTGCACCTTTCGTGCGACTTTTCATCGTGTAGGGGCGCGTTGGATTCTTACGTGGTCTGCTGTAAGGAATTGGTGATAATCTCATGATGTTATACAACAGCTCATTCGATTCCATAAGCTCGTCGAAGTTCAATCGAAGCTCGTTGGATAATTCCGCATCGTCCACGCCGACCAGAGGAGGAAGCAATCCAGGGTTGATAGATGCAGCATCACCGTTTGAATCCGTATCTGAACACTCTTCGTCGACGTTCTACGCAAACAAGATCGCTTATGAACATCAACCAGCATGAACATAGACAGGTAGAGAAAAAAAATTACCATGGAGCCAGTAGGAAGATATAGTCTAGAGCTGCTGCAGCTACTAACATCATATTCTGTAGTGACAGTAGAACTGTCTGACTGTTTCCAGCTGTCGAGGTTAGCATCAACGTCAGGAACACCGGCCTGTAAAAAAGAATCTTCTCAGTAATAATTTTCATTTATTCATTTTTTACCTGTGCATCACTCAAGCTTGATTTTTCTGTGATGACTGTAATGTCCGAGCTTTCCCTGGGCAGAAGCGTGCGGCGACTATCTGAAATTGAGGACACGCTGTCGAGAAGCTTCCTCTTTTTTTCCGGCGGAATAGATGATGACCTGGAGAGCGGTTGCTTTCCATCAGAACTAATACTGCTGACCGACGCTAAAAGTTCAACCTTTGCTTCATGAAGCAAGTTCTTTCTCAGGAACGATGAAACATACATGACCAATGTCAGTCTCGAACAGGAAAACTGGGATTTTAGCTCCTTCCTTGGCAGCCTCTTTCAACCAGACCGGATGTGCATCGCTTGGCAGCGTAGCTATCTCTAGGTCTGGATTAGGCGCATAGCTGAGCAAAATCTCTTGATCTTTCGATATTGCGGTGGTGACAGTCACAATAGGAGTACCCTTGCTGACCTGACATTATTTACAACAATATTTATAGAAAAAATACAACACACGTAACAAAAACTTACATTGCATGGATGTATGTAACAACTAACATAATTTACCTTCACGTTCGGTCGGCAAGTGTCCTCGTCGAGCTTGTTGAACCCTTGCGATGAAGAGTTGATGAGATGCATTGCATTCCTGCTCGATTCGTTAATGAATTTAATTGGATGCATCCCTGTTTGCAGGGAACTCCCAATTTTCATAGTGAAATGATCAGAAAATGCAGCATGATCTGCAGCACGCAAAGACTTTCCTTCTGGTTCGAGGAGCCCAAGCTGAAAAGAAGGAGGAAGGTATTTATCAGCAAAGACTCCGTAGCCACCACCACGGTGTGCCACATATATCGGCGCCTTGCTAGCCCTCAGCATGGCATACCTAAAGTTTGAAATACACATGAAAAAAATGGCAGCGCTTCCCGTTAGAGGGAATCACTCAACAACAAAAAAAACAGAGAAAGGCTCACTGATAGAAGGCCACACACACTAGCTAGTTATACTAAAGCTAGTATCTATACTCCCCTCTTTAAACTATGCTATATAATAATAATAATAATAATAATAATAATAATAATAATAACAACAATAATAGTAATAATAATAATGATAATAATAATAATAGTAACAATAATAATAATAATAATAATAATAATAATAATAATAATAATAATAATAATAATAATAATAATAGTGCTTCTCAGTCAATGGCGAATGCATTTCTGCACATGTGCCTCCATCGTCTCACCCGTGAGGGGAGTACGAAGAATTGACGATAGGCTCTACTGACACCCCCGCAAGGCAGCTCCAAGCAATAATAATAATAATAATAATAATAATAATAATAATAATAATAATAATAATAATAATAATAATAGTGCTTCTCTGTCAATGGCTGATGCATTTCTGCACATGCGCCTCCATCGTCTCACCCGACCCGTGAGGGGAGTACGAAGAATTGACGATAGGCTCTAATGACACCCCGCAAGGGCAGTTCCAATAGTTTCAGACGGACCGGTATGTTCAATGAAAATACTGGTCCAGACGGACCGGTATGTTCAATGGAAATACTGGTGGCACCGACGGGAATCGAACTGGCGACAGGGCCCAGATGGTAGAACTTGACCACTGGGCTATCACGGTGTCCAATAATAATAATAATAATAATAATAATAATAATAATAATAATGTATCTCCTGCCAATTGCTGAGCCAAAAGGCCATGTGCATCCAGTCCTCCATTCCATAAGGAAAGTCTCCACACCAATCGGTGGAATAAAGGAAGTGACGGCATAGAACATTACTCTAGGAGCTTTATACCAATCAGCCCATTGAAAAGGACCAATGGCCTATGTACTCCCTAATAATAATAATAATAATAATAATAATAATAATAATAATAATAATAATAATAATAATAATAATACTGTATCTCCTGCCAATTGCTGAGCCAAAAGGCCATGTGCATCCAATCCTCCATTCCATAAGGAAAGTCTCCACACCAATCGGTGGAATAAAGGAAGTGACGGCATAGAACATTACTCTAGGAGCTTTATACCAATCAGCCCATGGAAAGGGACCGATGGCCTATGTACTCCCTAATAATAATAATAATAATAATAATAATAATAATAATAATAATAATAATAATAATAATAATAATAATAATAATAATAATAGGCTTCCTCAGACTATAGCATCAGATCCAGATCCTGGACATGTGCCTCCATTGGGTCACCGGGGTCAGCCGATCCCAACGCATTGTCAGAACACCAAACAGACATAGCAGCAACAGCAACAGCAGGGGCAGATGGGGGCTGTGAAGTGCATGAAGAGCTAGATGCGAGGGTGTTAGCTGAAGAGAAGAACTCGGAGACACTACGCTGCGCTCCCGAACCCCTCTCTCTAGCCAGGACGTCCACACTGCGCGGACGGCCGCGCCGCGCAACATCAACGTCACTTGGGGCAGAGGGTGGGACAGAAGCTGATGGAACCTCAGTGAGGTCAATCACCTCCTCGCCCCCATCCTCCACCCCAAGCTCCTCCCTTTTACCCTCCCTAGCAGACCAACACTCAGACACATATGATCCAAACAACACATCCAACTTTGGAGGGGGACGCAACGCTGTAACCCCTAACAACGCAGCAAGCCTAAAGTTACTGCGGAAGCGCGACTTCCCCTGAAAAAACTTACAAAACAATCGTGATTGATCCACAGGCGACATATCATCCCAACCCTGCCGCACAGAGCCCTCCCGCTCCCGCCCAAGCAACACATCCTCCACCACAACCTCACCACCTACGACCTCACCACCCAATAATAATAATAATAATAATAATAATAATAATAATAATAATAATAATAATAATAATAATAATAATAGTGCTTCTCTGTCAATGGCTGATGCATTTCTGCACATGCGCCTCCATCGTCTCACCCGTGAGGGGAGTACGAAGAATTGACGATAAGCTCTAATGACACCCCCGCAAGGGCAGTTCCAACACTTCCAGACGGGCCGGTATGTTCAATGAAAATACTGGTCCAGAAATAGACCGGTATGTTCAATGGAAATACTGGTGGCACCGACGGGAATCGAACTGGCGACAGGGCCCAGATGGTAGAACTTGACCACTGGGCTATCACGGTGTCCAATAATAATAATAATAATAATAATAATAATAATAATAATAATAATAATAATAATAATAATAATAATAATAATAATAATAATAATAATAATAATAATAATAATAATAATAATAATAATACTGTATCTCCTGCCAATTGCTGAGCCAAA
>WBZZ01004607.1:22500-37500 GCA_019918135.1 Paulinella micropora
AAGATTTTTATAAACTGATTGTTTATTTTTTATTTGCGGGCTCTTCATTGTCTTTCCCATTGGTTGGCGCAAGAAGACTCCTGCGCAAGTCAATCGAGGTACTGTATGTTTTTCAAAATTCACAAGCTGCACATATTTTTTATGCTTGGATGTTGCAGGATCGAAGCGCTTCATTTTTGCTGCGCGCGAGGTCGACACTGACGGCGATGGCAAGGCTGACGAAATCCAATATCAGCTCATGGATTTTTTGGTTTTAACCTTAAACACTCTTGCATGTTTGATCCGTCGCCGATGGACTTCGAGAAGCAGGTGAAGCCCGTGGCTCCTCTACGTCGGTAACCCCACGAACCCGCCTATGATTTGCAACTGGCGGAAGCGGGAGCTTTTGCTTCTGTACGAAGCAAACAAGGTCATTTCTTCTTCTTCTTATTCTTCTTCTTCCTCTTCTTCTTCCATTTTTCTTTTTCTTCTTCATATACATGTTATTATTCTTCTTCTCCACCAGCTCCATCTTTTTTTTTTTTTTTTTTTTTTTTTTTGTTTTTGTTTTTGTTTTTTTTTGCATCTTCCTTTTCTTTATTTTGCATATTTACTGCATGCTCGCCTGAAACGTTAGAAGAAGAATCAAAAAAAGGGCCCGACTGAGCCTCGCTCTTCGGGCAGGCCAAAAAAACTGAGATTCGGTAGCAACATTGTATGTAATGAAAAATGAAGGTATGTAATATTGTTTGGTTCTTTGTGCAGAATCCATCGACGTCGACGATGTTCCAGACGTTCCAGACGTCCCTGAAGAAGAAGAGACCCCTGAGCCTCCTATGCCTAAGGGGTCCAGCAAGAAAAAGCCAGGTACTAGCAAATTTCACTTTTTTTTGTGCTTTTTGTTCAGTGTTTCTAATTTCTGACGTGACTAGGCAAGCCGAAGTCCAAAAAGCCCGCGGTCGACGCTGATGAAGTGGACATGTCGTTGGAGGTATAATCTTTCCTACTCCTTCTTCTTCTTTTTCTTTTTTTTGTGAGGGGGGGGGGCCCCCGGGGGGGGGGGGGCAAAAGGTCTCTTTGGGCGCCGCAGAATATAGTTTAGAGAGGGGAGTATAGCTACTAGCTTTAGTATGGCTAGCTAGTGTGTTTGGCATTCTATCAGTGAGCCTTTCCCTGTCTTTTTTTTTCCGAGTATAATCTCTCTAACGGGAAGCGCTGACATTTTTTTTTGAAACTTTATTATTATTATTATTATCATTATTATTATTATTATTATTATTATTATTATTATTATTATGGACACCGTGATAGCCCAGTGGTCAAGTTCTACCATCTGGGCCCTGTCGCCAGTTCGATTCCCGTCGGTGCCACCAGTATTTTCATTGAACATACCGGTCTATTTCTGGACCAGTATTTTCATTGAACATACCGGCCCGTCTGGAAGTGTTGGAACTGCCCTTGCGGGGGTGTCATTAGAGCTTATCGTCAATTCTTCGTACTCCCCTCACGGGTGAGACGATGGAGGCGCATGTGCAGAAATGCATCAGCCATTGACAGAGAAGCACTATTATTATTATTATTATTATTATTTTGGACACCGTGATAGCCCAGTGGTCAAGTTCTACCATCTGGGCCCTGTTGCCAGTTCGATTCCCGTCGGTGCACCAGTATTTTCATTGAACATACCGGTCTATTTCTGGACCAGTATTTTCATTGAACATACCGGCCCGTCTGGAAGTGTTGGAACTGCCCTTGCGGGGGTGTCATTAGAGCTTATCGTCAATTCTTCGTACTCCCCTCACGGGTGAGACGATGGAGGCGCATGTGCAGAAATGCATCAGCCATTGACAGAGAAGCACTATTATTATTATTATTATTATTATTATTATTATTATTATTATTATTATTATTATTATTATTATTATTATTATTATTATTATTATTATTATTATTATTATTATTATTATTATTATTATTATTATTATTATTATTATTATTATTATTATTATTATTATGGACACCGTAAAGTGGTACATCCACCGTTGGTACGTAGGGCGGTCCAAGGTCAAGAGGGATGGCAATACGTCGACGTCCTCAACCCTAGGGACAATCCTACCGAAGGCCCCCGTATTCCCGACGTCAAACCCGATGGGACGACGTACTTCTTGCTACAAGGGCAAGACCCGCCCTGGTTGGCCCAGTACTCAGCCGAGGCCAAGTCTCGGATGGCCCAGTACCGAAGCCAGGGCAGGAAGTACGACGAAGTGGCAAGCTATATGCCAGGGAAAGAACACCTAATCGGTACCCCATATACACATACTCCCATAGACCTCAGATGCCCGTATGCTCCATGCAGGCGTCAAAAAGGCAAAGACGGGAAAGAAGAGTCCAAGAACAAATAATCTTGGGCAGTCCAACGCGTTGACGCCTACGTCACCGACACCTGGTGCCTTGCCCTCGGGAGCGCCCTCCTTGCTCCTGAGCGAGACAACGACGTCATGCGATGACCGACAACCAGAGGCTCCCGCCATGGGGACAGCCACAGAGCAGCCAAGTCCAGTGGCTCTGACTCCTCTTTTCCCGGCCCCGGCCCAACCGCCGACCGACACTCTGTACAGTCCAATAGGGGCTACGACCTCACCGATAGAGGATAGCGTTGAGACGAGGGATAAGGATATAGTGATGGGTAGCGACGACAACCATCGGGAGCGTGTGCCGAACGAGCCGGCCACGGTCGCTGACCTTACCATAGAGGTTGGTTTACCCAATCCCTTACCCGAAGACACCGTCGCAAAGGCGACGCCTGCCGTTGATCCTGACACGATCACATCAAGTATATGTGATGGGAGGGCATCCAATAAGCCCTCGGACCCTCGCGTAAGACGCGCGAGACCTATCAGTGTCCAGCAGGTAGAAAAACCCGCTCCTTTTGTGAACAAGGTAAGTAAAACGTATGCAGGGGCACACTCACGCGGTAGATTCGTAGCGCCATCCCTATTAGGCCGGCGAACTAGATTGACCAGGGGTACGGTTATTAGGTCAGATATCAATCACCCACGCATACTACGCTCCGACGACAAGGCTATCCCATCGTTGCCGGTCGGTTACACTCCTTCACCTTTCCAAGTGGCAACCACCATGGTCCTGCCCACCTCAGATGGTGACAAAGCCAACGCCCCGGCGGTCATACGGGGCTCACTCCACTGCACGACTCTGACCAACTCGGAGCAACGCGCGGACACAAGCGCGATAGTTTGCCGAGACAGAGTTGAGACAGGTCTTGACAACCCGAGCTGAGCCTGTAGACCTCCCACCAGCGGAGGCACGGGATATGAGTTGCATTAGACTATACTGACAGGAACTCAACAGCCACTTAGACACCGGTAACGATAGTATGGCACAAATATCGTTCGCTGGGAAACGCTTCCTAGATAGATTTGGAAGCCTGTTCGACCTAACTAAGACAGGCCCACTCGGCTTCATCCGGGGGGCCAACGACGAACGGAGTGCGATCACAGGACGCGTTCCGTTAACAGTCGAATTCCCATCCGGGATGCCTTATACCATTCATGTCTTGGTCGTACCTGACTTCCCAGGCACCATCGTTTTGGGCAATGCCGACCTTAAAATGATGGATGCACAACTTATACTGGGGCAAGACGTCATTAAGTATGGGCGTGGAAGACATGTGTCCGAACTTCCGATCCTAAACCCGGGAAGGGACCTCCCACTGAAACGCCCATAATCATATGGCGGTAGGGCTCAGGTCACACTGATACCACCGGCCCCATTGTTACCGTACGACGGACACCTCACCGAGCAATCTCGCCCCACCCCAAGGGGCACGGCCTGGGTGTATACAAATGTGTCCAATCTCGCCCGACCCATGGGAGGACTTTGAGGAGCTCGCGTCCAAGAGGGAGGCACAGATCCTACTCCTGAAACGCCGGTATGGTTTCGACCAGCCGGGTCAACTGAACAAGGGGGTCCACCAATACGTACGAGTCAAGACTAGCCTGGTATATCATGCTTCAAAACGGCTGACGGAGGATGACGTCATGCTAAAACTGAAGCCATGGTATCAGGGTTCGACTCCGATAGCCGGACAGCTTAACGGGGGTGCCGAAAATTTTAGCTGACCGCCTGGATCGGGGCGAAGACAATGTTAACGATCATCCTTCCAATCCATCCCACCGTCATGTGGTGGGAGTGCGAAGTAGGTGATGACTCCTTGGTGAGCCACTATAGGAGCACTGCTCTAAAATCCTTTTCCTGACCCTTGGTGACCTGTTGGATGTAGGTGGGTGAGGAGGGAGTGATGTGTGGAGGTGTGAGAGTGATTTGTTGCTTGTAATTTCCGACGAAATTGGAATCGTCAAAAATGAACAAATACAACGTCTTTATGACGTCACTCTGTCTCCCTTTGTTGTGGCCTATATATCCACCGACTAGCCTCCCTACACCCTGCAAATTTACTGCAATGTAGGGGCTGAGTATGGACTAGTTTGCACAAACAGACTTTAGCGCATAGCACTTGTTTTCTGTTTTCTGTCTTTTTATGTCTGCTCCCTCCTCCCTTGTGCACTGGCAATGCTTGGAAGTAGGCAGGGAATGATAGAACAAGTGTGTATCGATGTTGGAAGACAGAATTGGTTGTCTGTGTAGTCTGTTAAAAGATGGTAGATAGGGAATATGACTTGGTTTGTAGGTGTGTGGGAGTTCGTTACGATAGTTATCGTTTGTTCCTTTCTCACCCAACCCACTACACTCTACCCTTCTCTCCTATCTTTCTGTTGTGTCCTCACACTGTGGTTACTGTTGGCAGTATTGTGTGGGAAGGGGAGATAGTGGGTGGGTATGTATAGGTGTCAACAGAGATTGATTCGTGCGTGTCTGTTTGCCCCACGTTCTATCCACAATCTATGTGTGGCAAAAACTGAGCAAAATAGGTACAGAACACACACGTCCTCCCTCCCTGAGTTCCTCTATCTGTCCTGTGTAATGAATCCTCTCCCTTAGTTATATTTTGCAAAGAATAGGGTTTATGGACTGTCAAAATTGGCGTAAAAGAAAACAGGCATGGGACTCCACTTTTGCCGGTTCGGTAATAAAAGAATATATTTATTGATGCCTATCCTTTTACTCAACCAATTCCAACAACTTCGCTAATAACCCAATCTTCTTCGCTTATATAAATAAGGATCAAAGATGGTGGGAAAATGTGGGAGACTAGCGAAGCCAAAAACAACCAAGGCAACACTAGCCAATTCCCGTTGTCCGGCCTAACGATAATATATTCCGTCTAAAAACCGTTCCCTTCTAGTAATATTATCGTTATCCGGTTAAGAGGGCTAGTAATATTATTTTTACCTATCTGCGCCTACAATTGCAGTTTTCCCACTCGTATTACTAGTTACTTTTCCCCCCGATTTCCTGTGAAACACGCTTTACTGTAAATTTGTGGACAAACGACGGAAACGCAATGTTTTTCTCCGTTCCCAGTCATTTTCGCCTAGGCCTCCCAAATCAGTTTGGTTTTCAAGTTTTTACCAACCCGACACTACCCGTTTATGACTGTTAACTCAGGCTCGAAACAAAAAGACACTATCCGTTTGAGAACTGTAGACCTCACAGTCTACGTTCTACACTTGATCGTAAGTTGCATCCAAGCCTGCAAAGAGTTCGAAATTACGTAAATAACTTGAAACGAAGTGACCTTTCTACTATTTACTGGTATTTCACCTGCTCTCATAGAGTCAGGACTCAAAGCAGCCGGGTATAGCCTACGGTGTTCTTAATAAGAGTTCGTTGTATCTGCCTACTTGAAGAGTTGTATACAAACTCACAATTTGAATTTTTCCTTCCAAGTGAAAACTACACATACAGAGTTGGTGTGTTCTGTCGACAGATCGATTTGGAAAGACCCTCTCCTTCAGGAGTGGCTATACAACAACGTATTAGGACAGAGGTAACCAAAAACACATATGTTTCGACAGATTGTTCACCTGCCGTTGCATTTTTGTGTCCCTCCTCTGCCCTCATACACACTATGCAGTCGACCAACACAGTATGTGTTTGGTTTTGTCGCTTTAGGGTTACCCCTACCTACAGAGTGGAGAACACCTCCTCTACTGCACACCGCCCTCTTCAGCTACTGCTCTGCGTTCTGGCTTACTCCTGGTACGTCTACATCACTGTCATGTGGAACCAGTCGCGACACGACTACCCAGTTTCGAAATACAACGAGCACAAACGACGTTGTCCGGCTGGACCCATACCCCATTCTGGGCTCCCGTACAGACACTCTACGTACCGACAAGAAGTTCCAGAAGGAAGTCAAGGCTGGGAAGACTACTCGCCTCCATGCTAACCTATCACGTACACAAACTCATTCGAAACTGTGCAATTTATTTACGATTTACTGACCAGTTACGTCGGGGATGAACGCGACATTCTTCGGAAGAATCACAACAACCAAAGTTTGCAAACAAATAGAAGTTGAATCTACGTAAATAAACGAAGTGACCTCTCAGCTATTTACCTTTGGGAAGCTACCTTTCGTAGAACCTTTACCGACCCCTTTCAGGATCTATCCGGGCTACCTAGCAGGACTATCACGCAGTATGGAAACGCACTTTAATAACTCGTATAATAAAAGAACTGACTCTTTGACTTCCACGTCACAAACTGACTAACTTAGGTACAGGTCTTTCACTTTTCAGTTAACATGGGTATTATTGACTGTCCGGCCTATGACAAATCAACTATCCAAGTAACGGTGAATTAAATCGAAATAGTAATGACCAACGCTCCCCCCTAGTTATTTGTCAATATTATAACTACCGTCCTAAGTGTCTTATAGTTCTTAAGCAAATGAAAACTTTGCAAGCGCTTCCCGTAATAGGTATCAAAAGTCACTAAAAACTATATATATATAAACGTTAGAGGTGTGAGGAAACAAGTGAAAAGAAAGAAAAACGAGCTGTATGCAATAAAATAAAATTGTCCCACGACCTTGGCCACCGGCCACCTGGAATGTCAGGTAGCCCCGCCACCGGCCACCGCATGACCCAGAATGCTAATCCACCTCATCACGCAGTCTGTCGCTGTCGCATCCATCGGTGTCCTCTACTCCGCTTTCTTCATATTCCCAATGTTCCTGATATAGATCGTCGTCCTGTCCAGCATCCTCTGCTTGAAGCTTTTCGATGTGCTGTCGGGGATACCTTCCGTACTTCAACTTCATGAATTCTGCTCTGTTTACTCCCCACTCTTCGTATTGGTCAATGATGCGATCGAATGGTCGGTAATCCAGCCAAGTCATTGATCTCAGATTCCACGGTCTCCAGTCCGCCATCGATAAAGCTAAACAACTCACACAAACGAAAACGAAACTCAAAACATAGGTGAAACACTCGTAATCATTCCGGTACACCCGGAATGATGACCGTAAATCTTTTGAGCAAATAATTAAACTGCTCGCGCGGTAACGGTTTAGTGAGTAAATCTCCTATTTGTTTTTTAGTTCCTACCTTTATGAACTTTATCTCTCCATCTCTCTGAAGGTGATGAATGAAGTGCAATTCGAGAGGCAAATGTTTGGTGCGGGGTCCGGATAATCCTCTTTCACCCGCGAGAATTTTTTGTGAATTATCCTCGAACATTTCTACTGCACCTTTTTGCGAAATTCCGAGTTCCTGTCTGATATGACCTATTGCTAGTCCTTCTCTTATGCATTCAGCAGCAGCGTAAATTTCCGCGTCATTTGAACTAAGTGATCCTACTCTGTCTTTTTGAAAGCCAACCTATCGGGTCTCTTCCCCACAAGATTATAAAACCCTTGCGAGACTTACCTGTTTTCAAATAGACTTTATGAGCGGCATCGAGCCATAAAGTGACCTTAGGGTAGGACATACCCTTTTGAACGGATTTTGGCCCGTTAAATGCTATACCGCGAAAAGACTTAATTTAATAGCATATAATTCTGCTTAACATAGCGTAAGTTACTCCCTTATCTATGGTTTGCATGACACTTGCAGCGTTAAGAGCTTGCTCGATATCTGGTCTAGTCATTTTGGCTATAAAGCAAACGGCCTACTATACTCGGAATAGACATTTTACGCAAAGCAGCATCTTCCGACATAGCTTCCGGTGTTTCGTCTACCGCAGGGGTACTGACCGGACGAGAATTTGCGTATCCTGTCTCAGGTAAAATTTGCAACTGGTACTTTCTTTGGTGGAAAACGATTCTGCCTTTCTCATGCACTATCTCTATACCTTTGAATTCTTTTGCGACTCCTAGCCTTTTTAGTGGGTAGTACCGTCCTAACGCAGACGCGAATTTATCATAAGCTTCTTTGTTAGGTGCGGAAAATATCAAATCATCCACGTGAAATACTCCCATTATAGCTTCTTTTATAGGCTTATCTTTCTCTACGAACATGCATAAGTCGGAGTCTAACAACCTAAATCCTAGCTTCACTAACTTAGGGGCTAGTACCTATACCGGTACCCTCTCGCAAGCAACAGCTAGTGGTGGCTTGTCGTATGGGAACTCGTGAGCAGAGCAGTGCATACAAGCGGAAGCTCAGAGACCTCGACAAGTTGAAATTGATACCGCAAGCATTCACATGCTTTGATGGTTTTTACACCCGTAAAGCTCCTTTGCAATACGCGAGACTCATTGACATGCTGGTGGAGCTCGGTAAAGATGATGAGCCGGACACGGTCACGTATGAAAAGACGGGCCTAGATGATGTCTCGGAAGAGGACTTAGGCTTGGAGGAGGACAGAGAACCCCTCAAGCAGCATAAGCAGATGTCTGATGAAGATTTTCAAGAGGCGGCGCGGAAAATATTGGAAGAAGGAGTAGGCACGGAGAAGGAGAAGGAGCTTTTAAAAGCCAAATTAGAGGCGAACAAGGAAATTTTTGACCCTCCACATGCAGGTGGTGTCAAGCCTGAAGATTTCACTGCGGTTATTTACAAAATACCGGGTGCGGAGCCGTCACCGGCACCACGAAGGGCGAATTTGAGTATACATGAGGCGAAGATAGCGGAGGAGCTAGCAAGACAGCTGCTCAATGAGGACTTTATTGAGAGATCAACATCCTCAATAGTCTCACAACCGAGAATAGTGCCGAAGCCAGGAGGAGAATGGCGCCTGACAGTTAACTATGCTCGTGTTAACAAGGTGCTGGAGGAAGAGAGAAATCCTCTCCCGACATTAGAAGAAGGAAGGAGAGTACTGCGGAATGCAAAGTTCTATTCGGTCATTGACCTTAAGAATGGCTTCTGGCAGATACCACTGGAGGAAAAGTCCAGATGGCTGACGGCGTTTGTGGTGGGTATGGAAATATACCAATGGAAAGTGCTTCCGATGGGCCTCAAGCAAGCCCCAGGACTTTTCCAGAAGGCGATGCAGAAGATGTTGAGCAGTCAGTACGATGATTTGTCTGACGGTGGCTTTATGAGAAGGAGGGGACAGAAGGCGGGAGAATATGCATTTTGCTATATCGATGACATTATCGTATACTCTAACACAATGGAGGAGCATATCGATCATTTGTCCGATATATTCAGGCGCATCGGAGCTTTTGGCCTGAAGTGCAATCTAAAGAAGTGTCAACTTGCCAAGACGAGTGTGACATACTTAGGGTACGAGATCTCCCATAATCGAGTCTCGATATCCAAAGAGAAGAGGGAGGAGATTATGAATCGACCGATACCGAAGAACCGCACTGAATTGCACTCATTCCTTGCGATGGCGCAATACTATAGCCAGTTTATACCCGATTGGGGTGCAACACGGGCTAAAGTGGAGAAAATGATAGATTTTGGAGACTTTGAGAAGTGGGGCGAAGAGGCTTTGCAAGCGTTTCATGCGCTCAAAGATCTCATTTACAAAGACCCGAAAGACGGAGGACTGGTGTTAACGATGCCCGACTTTACGAAACAATTCGTAGTCGATACAGACGCATCTAAGTTTGCGATTGGGGCTGTATTACAACAAGAGGATGAGGAGAAGAAATTACGCCCAATCATGTTTATTAGTAGGAAGTTGTGTGTGGCGGAGAGAAACTATTGCACAAGGCAAAGAGAGGCGTTAGCGGTGGTGTGGGCCCTCAAGAGGCTCAGAGAGTATTTGTGGGGAGGACCTCAATTTACTGTCAGAACTGATCATCATAACCTGTTATGGTTGATGAATCATGAACAGACTGGACGGCTGGCGCGGTGGCAAGCGTTCTTGTCTTGTTTCGATTTTACAATGGTCCATCTACCGGGAAAGCGAAATGTGGTCGCTGATAGCCTCTCTAGGCTAGAGTTTAGCTCAGAAGTATCGGCGTTGGTGTCCACGGTGGAGATGGAAGATTTGTCCACTGACAAGGTGTATGAGGTCAGCCACATTGAGGCGATGGAGATGGCGAGTGGAGTCCGATATGACCGCACAGGTCTACGGTACAGTCCACAAGGCCCGGATCACGGGATATGTTGTGAGCTACATACCCAGGAGGACGCTGAGTGGTCCTATGAGGTATATGAGAATGCGAAGGCGAACATAAGAGAGGAAGAGGAGACGCAGGAAGTTTATGCGGAGCCTCCTCAAGAGCGGAGAAGTGACCTAGACGATGACCCGGAAAGAATCGGGGTACGGCTAGAAGATGGTACTATCCATATAGCCTCGCCTACCGCATGGAGGCAACAACAGGCTCAAGATCCGGAGTTTAAGGAACTGATACAGTTATATCAGAACCCGGATGAGCTACGGATGACGAAAGCGATCAAAGATCAGATGAAGGAGATGGGATGGAGAGATGGTCTACTGTGGTACAAGGGCCTTCACGGTCGCTATGCGTCACAGCCGGACAAATGGACCCTTTGGGTACCGGAGAGTCTGAGACGATTTATATTTGTCGCAGCCCACAATAGCCCACTTTTGGCGCATCCGGGTCGACAACGAACTCATATGTTCGTAGCGAGGCGATTCTGGTGGAAGAAGATGAAGGAGGAGACAGATCAGGCGGTGGATGCATGCATCCCGTGCAAGATAAACAAAACACCACTGAAGGCAAATTTCGGCCTGATTGGCGAATTTCCTCTTCATGCGGGGATGTTTGAGTTTATACACATTGATCATGTGGGACCTTTCCCAGAATCGAAGGATGGTTACAAATACCTCCTTACGGCTATTGACAGAGCCACCAACTATGTGTGGATCATCCCTGTCAAAGACGTTACCGGCAAGACGACGGCCGAGGCGCTGATCGATAGGATCATCTCACAGATCGGAGTACCAAGAAAGATATGTTCTGATCGAGGCTCGGACTTTAATAACGAGGTCATCGACAAACTATCTAAGTATTACGGGATGAAATGGCAATATGTTACTGCCTATAACCCGCGAGCAAATGGGAAAATCGAGCGGGTACACAGACCCCTCAAAGCCTCGCTAAAGATTTATTGCACGAAGAAGGAGAATCAAAGAGCATGGGTCGAGGCAGCACCATCATTTGCGTTTGCAATGAACTGTCTACCCTCTACGGCGTTAGGAGGCTCGAAGAGCTCAATCTCGCCATATCAGTTAGTATATGGGCGTGAGCCTGATATCCCGACTTCGCTCCTTCACCCAAAAGACACTTGGGCGGATGCGGATGAGTTGTTTGGGATGAGACTTAGAGTGAAGATGGAGGCGGAACAAATAGTCAGGGCGCATAGAGAGGCGGAGCGCCGAAAGACTGATGCTGAAGGGGTGCGACAAGCGCACTTGGATCAGATCAAGTTCCAGGTCGGGGATATTGTACTATTGTACCATCCTCAAGTCCCGAAGGGAGTCAGCTCTAAGCTGTTCACTCACTGGAAAGGACCTTATCAGATTATGGAACAGACGGGACCTCTGAATTACAAGATCAGGGGTAGAGGGAAGGTGCAAATTGTGAATGTAAGAAGGCTGATTAAGTATGATCCCTTCTTACTGGAAAATGAATCCGTTGAGGAGGCGTTAAAACGGATGAAGGATGATTTCAAAGAGGTGCCGCCCATCCACAAGGAGGCTGGCATAGACCAAGACGATGCTTATCGGGCACCGATAGCTGAGAAGGAGGAGAGTGAGGTGGACAGCAAGGAGAAGACTGACGCAAAAGCGCGGTGGGGACTCAGTCCAAGTCTCCGCGAGAGCATAGCGGAAAGAAGGAGAACATCACAGAGGCGCAGCTAAGGAGAGCGCGGAATGATCTTATCAACGACCAACCGAGGAAGGCGATGAGGTCGATGGGATCAAAGGACGTCCACCAGGAGGAGGAGGGGACGGACACTGACCCAAACGCGGGCAACGTTGAGATTGTCCATGAGCGATGGAAGGAAGGCGATGCGATAGCAACCAACGCATGGGCGAAAAATGTTTTCTATCTGATGAGACCAGCGGAACAACATGTCGCTGATGACACTCTCTCAGACTTATACTTGATGCGGGTCGTGGCGGTCCCACGACAGATGCGTGTCACACGGACACTCAAAATATCATCAGCCGCAAAGATAGTACAACCGATACTCCAGTTCTGGAGAAGTATGGACCCGGTTGAGGATCCAAAGGCAAGACATTATCTGCCAGTATATAAAGACGCAAAAAGTCTCACGACATGGGATGATACAATCCCAGAGACAAGGATTACACTGCGTGGACCATTCAGACACTGCCAAGAGGAGTGCTTGATGTCCCTTTTGAATTATCGTTGGGCGGAATCCCTAATAAGATCTGGGACATTCTCGAACAGTCAAAGTTCGATCTGACTTTTGTTGGTGGTCCTCCACCAGGCAAAGAAATCCGCGCCAGACGACGAAGGCAGTGACAAAGAAACTATTTTTCTTTATGCGTCTCAAATAAACTGATTGATTGCCCACGGCGTATCATGATTTGATCATGCATCATCAGTTATCAATATGAATATTAAAAAGACTCAGTGATATAACTTGGCATTCGATCGCAACATACGAGTGCGAAAGGTCGATCGACGATGATACTACACCGTATACGGGGATCGCTAGTGTATTGAGCGATGGTGTTCCCGGGTATGACCCTTTTCAAGTCCTGGGATGATGTTCTCGAAAATGAAATGTTCTCTGAAACTTTCATTAAATTATTTTTTACGATAGATTATATACTGTCGTACCTGAGCACTGTCAATCTCTACTTGTGTCGGTATATCGCAGGGTCGGGTACATACACGACTTCGGATATAGCTATTAGGACTGGCCCCCTAATACTATATCATAGGATATCCGCCTTATACAAGGGTATGTCATTAAAAAAGACAATGTACTTACGATCTCCCTGTGAATAATAATAATAATAATAATAATGATAATGATAAGAAGAAGAAGGAGATCAAAGGGGGAATCGTACTACAGCACCACGTTGCTTGTATTTTTTTTATTAATAGTACGTTTGTTCTTGACATACTGCCGAAAAAAAAATTGAGGGGAAGGAGTTCAAAATTTACAAGAAAGGCTAGAGAATCCGCTTTGACGTGCCGTATGAGGATATATTTATCGTCTTTTAGCGTCTATCCGTGGGTCGATGCGCTGTGTGGCATGACTCCATAGCGCATACTATTTGCAGAAAGAAATCAGGTGTATGACGAAAATGCTATTTCCGTCATAAAATCGGGAGGGGGTACTGTAGGCATCACCCCCCGGATAGCCGGTAAAAAGTATCTTTTCCTGGTGGCAGGTGCACCAGCTTGTTTTTCAGTATTATTTGTCCGGATTGGACCTGATGTCATTTTATTCCTGGTCTGTTGCTGTTTTCCTTTTTGGCTTCACTGAGCTAATACAACGAGACATCATTCTCATTCTTGAGGACTGTGTTTGGTTGTATTACCGACTTTTTACGAGCTATCGTTGGGGGCATTACACAGTGAAGCCGAAAAAGAAAGCGGCCACACACCACGGTTAAAATGGCATTAGGTCAAATCCGGCCAAACGATATTGAAATACTGGGAAAAAAACTAAGGTGCACCTGACACCAGAAAAACTGTATTTTTTTACCGGCTATCCGGGGGGTGATGCCTACAATAATAATAACAATGATAATGATAAGAAGAATGAGATCAAAGGGGGAATCGTACTACAGCACCACGTTGCTTGTATTTTTTCATTAATAGTACTTTTGTTCTTGACATACTGCAGAAAAAAAAAAAAGAGATTGAGTGGAAGTAGTTCAAAAATCTACAAGAATGGCTGGAGAATCCGCTTAGACGTGCAGTATGAGGATATATTTATCGTCTTTTAGCGTCTATCCGTGGATCGATGCGCTGTGTGGCATGACTCCATAGCGCATACTATTTGCAGAAAGAAATCAGAAGGTGTATGACGAAAATGCTATTTCCGTCATAATATCGGGAGAGGGTACTGTAGGCATCACCCCCCGGACAGCAGGTAAAAAGTATCTTTTCCTGGTGACAGGTACACCAGCTTGTTTTTCAGTATTATTTGTCCGGATTGGACCTGATGCTATTTTATTCCTGGTCTGTTGCAGTTTTCCTGTTTGGCTTCACTGAGCTGATATAACGAGACATCATTCTCATCTTTTGAGGACTGTGGTTGTATTACCGACTTTTTACGAGCTATCGTTGGGGGCATTACAGCAAAGACTGTTTTCAAGTAATAAAATACTTGCCGCTAGTAGGATTAAGTGTGAAGTGTAGGAGGCTAAGTTACCCTTTTCCCGCCCCACCGTTCACCAATATTTTCGTATGCCGGCCCGACAAGTCAGTTGCAAACTTCGTGAATTTGCACGTAGCTAAACTCACTATGTATCGTCTGAGACGATTCTGGTGTAGTAAGACATAATTCTCGCCTTCTGGCTTATCGTCTTATAATTAAATATCAACTCGACAAATGACACACGGTGGAGTGGTCATAGAGTGAAGGAGTAACATAAGGCAGGCGCTCTCCAAGGGTAACTAAGAATATTGATAATCTGCGCTTCCTACGGGCTCAGTATTGATACCATCAATAGTAAGAC
>WBZZ01004607.1:52500-80906 GCA_019918135.1 Paulinella micropora
CTCTCTCTCTCTCTCTCTCTCTCTCTCTCTCTCTCTTTCTTTCTCTCTCTCTCTCTCTCTTTTTTTTTTTTTTTTTTTTTTTTTCCTCGTAACAATACATGACCCACATACAAAGACATGCGGATAAACATTGACTTAATTCAATTGAGTACATGACCACAAATGCTAGTCATATTTGTTCAGAATGCAAATCGCACCACTTTGATTGTTCCCCCTGCTGAGTTGCCGATCTGCCTGCAGACATTCAACAGGCTGTATTGATTCTCATCCATCTTTGATCTCGTTCGCCGTCAAGCCTAGTGCTATGGCCATACTGAAGCTATCGTTTGAAAGCTCCGGAAAGTCACCAAAGCTTTTAAATGACATGCTCTCAGCATTTTTGAATCTCAAGCAGAGCATTGGGAAAGTGAGTTCAAATCTGGAATCATTGATTCAGCCATATTGAATGTCGTGACAGTCGTCAGCTCATGCACTGCCCCACCCACACTGCGGCCTTGTCGCTGCGGGCTAAGCAGACGAATCCTCTTTTTAATTAGAAAGATGGGACAGATGGTTTTCTCGCATTTGCATTTTACAACAAGTCGATTCCGACCTCAACTTTGATAAGTCGGCACTATGATTGACGACTTGTCGTTTTATAATGAGATAAGTTGACCCATATAACACCAACATAATCGAGTAATCTAGATATTAATCTCCATATTAGTAATGTACATGTGTTTACTACAGTCATTAAGATCGTTGTACATATAGTGCAGGTGGCCTTATTGTTTTACACTAATGGCTATCGGCTATTTTGCCACGGTCATGTCAGCAAGTCGTTTTATAATAAGATAAGTTGGCCCATATAACACCAACATTATCCAATAATCTTGATCTCAACATCATTATCGAAAATCTAGATATTAATATCCATAATTTAGTCATTTACATGTGTTTACTACAGTCATTAAGATCGTTGTACATATGGTACAGGTGGCCTAATTGTTTTACACTATTGGCTATCGGCTATTTTGCCACGGTCATGTCAGACCAACACCATAGGTGATTGACATGGCATTACAGCCTGGTATTCTGTAAGCTTTCTTGTAATAATATTAATACCAACCTGTTTAGAGTTAATTACTATTATTACTGAAGACATTCAAGTGAACACATAATAATAATAATAAAAAAATTATAAAAAAGTTGTATCTTATACAAAAGTTCAATCTTATTAAAAAGTTAACCTTTTTTGATACACATAACTTTTTTTATACGTTGAATTTTTTTAATACTAATACTTTCAACTTTTTTTATAAGCATAACTTTTTTTATACACTTAGCTTTTTTTTTTTTTTTTAATACATATTAATATGATATATATATATATATATCCTGTGTATATACGTATATTAATAGTAATATATTATAAATAATTTTTTGATACACATAACTTTTTTTATACGTTGAATTTTTTTAATACTAATACTTTCAACTTTTTTTATAAGCATACCTTTTTTAATACACTTAGCTTTTTTTTTTTATACATATTAATATGATATATATATATATATATCCTGTGTATATACGTATATTAATAGTAATATATTATAAATAATTTAAGTTGTTTACTCCGGTATATGTATGTCAACAATGATAGAAATCAATATATAATATACAGATCCGGTAAATTTAATAAGTCAGTAAACTTGAAAGTTTGCCTTCCATACAATATAAACTTGATATTAGTATATATCGACTTGGATTTACATATTATTACAAATCAAGTAACTGTGGAATACACATCCTGTAAAGTGTACTGGCGAGCTACAAACTCTAAGCCAGTTCCACACGCGAATCCGAGTCCCTTCAAAATCTCCTCCCGAAAGGTGCCAAAACCTCTGCGCGGCGCACGGATATAGCGTTTCACATTCTGAAAAACTTACTCAGGGGGCATGAGTTCCTGCCAATAGGCAGGCACACGTACATATGTCACTCCCACAATAGCAAACAACATATTTTGCAAATCATCTACCTGTGCTGCCCCGTGAACTATGATTTTCGCATTACTACTATAATATCCACTGGACGAGAGTGTTCGTACTTTACTTTTACTTAGAGATTTGAATAATGACACGTCACTAAGTGCCCCAACCCCAGACCGCCAAAGCCTGGCATTAAATTCACCGTTACACTTAGAGTGATATAGGTAAAAATAGGTAATTGTCATGGGGGTGGGCAGGTCACATGATGACTAAATACTATTATTAATTAATAAATTATCAATTGCTCCCCCTATTTAGGAATAACGTCCCCATCTACCTCAGTATTATGCTACTAACCTTGCATAGATGATGGTAAATATGTGTAGCCCTATTCAGAAATTACCGTAGCCGTACTAACAACTATATGCACCGTAGGCTAACGCAATACTATCCCTCTAACCAACTTAACTTATGCTGACGCAGTAGTCAAAAAGTCCAGTTGTTACGCCGCCCACCGCGCGTTCCCCCATCGCTTGCTTCCAGCAGTGAAGCCGCCGGGTCCCTTAACTTCGCGGCTCCCATCCGCCATCTCGCCGACGCTGTAGTCCGCCGCCCGGGTCGTGGAACCACTTTCGCACCGCACGCTCCACCAGCTGGAATCGCCGCTCCGGGTCCGCATCTGCGCTGCTGTCGCTTTCGCTGCCTCCCACATGCCCTTCGCGTTGGTCGTTGTCGTTAGAGTCACCTTGGTTCTTCGACTCCATAAAATAACCTTGCCCTTTCCTTGGGCTCTTCTGACTAGACTCAGCCTTTCCTTTCCCCTTCTTTTTCTTGCTTCTGCGCTTTGAGCGCTTCTCCTTCTCTTTCTTCTCCTTCTCAACTAACGGCTTAGGTGGGTTAATTATGTTTTGCTCCCCCATCACTGGGGCTAAGCTTTCCCTCTCACTCTCTCTTTCCTGATCTGTATGCAGCCCGCAAAATCGCCCTCTCAACAAACCACAAGCTGCCTCTCGCAACAACACATTCTCACTCTCCATGTCATGCGTGCATACAAAATATTGCTGCCCACCTGACACTCGCCCCTCACATTGACGATATACTTCTCTCTCTTGTACTACCATCACTTTGCCCATGTGGGCCTTCTCCTTTACCATGCCTACTCTGTCTCGCCCTGTCAAAAATCTCATCGTCCTTTTTAATGCTTTCACCTTCTCACCTTCCTCATCCGTGTCTGACTCACTCCCCCTATCTGTGTCAGAAGTGTTTGACTTACTCCCCCTTCCTATCTTTCCATGTTCCACTTTTCCTCTCTTTTCCTTCTCTCTCGGTTCTTCCTTCTCACCTGGGCCTGGCTCTTCTCTCGCCTTCTTCATCTCTTCACATTCATGCAGTCTATGCTCACCCCCACACATCCTGCATTCCTTTTCACATGCGGAGAACACATGCCCCTCCATGTTACAGTTGAAACATTTCTCTCCTTTCTTCCACGTCTTCTTTCTCGTTCCTGTTCCTTTCCCTCCCCCTTTCTTATTAGTGGTGGTGGGTTTAAACCTACAGTTAGATCTATCACAGCTGCCTGACTGTTCAAACAGGCAACACACCCCAGGCACCCTACGCATAGTGACTGACCCCTCTGTATGAGCAAAACGACACTCATCCCCCCACTTGCATCCACTCTCTCTTTGAAACCCAAAACACACCCTCTGCCCTTCCTCTCTTTTGTTGGCATCTTTCCCTGTGTGTGCTTTTTCTTTCTTCATCTTCTCTCTCTCTCTCTCTCTTTGTTCCTATCTATCTCCAACGCTCTTTCTTCCAACTCCTCCCACCATTCCTCAAACGACCATGCATGCTGCTTCTTATTCATCTTCAGCGTGCTCATCCATCCTCCCCAATCCTTTCTCACCCCCTCTGATGCATACTCAGGGTTTTGCAAGGCATTAGTGATTATTGTTTCCATTGTTCTGTGGGGTGCTTTATGGCCTACTGCCTTTAGCTCTTCATCTAACGCAACAAGCGCATCAAGCTGCGGAGCATAATCACACCCCTCATCAAATGTCCATGCATTCATCGCATTTATTTTATCTTGCACATCTTCCTCACTCACCTTACCAAACCTTTTGGTTAGTCTCGCCCACACAGTGTGCAAGTTCTGACCAAAGTCTGGTGAGGTGTCTCTCACCAAATCTGCCACACTCCTCTTGGCTTTACCTGCTAGCTTATCAAACACAAACGAAAAAGCTTTCTCTCTCTGTCTTTTCATCTCATGCTCCAAACTCTCCTCATATGCTACTATCATTCTATCTTTCTTCTCTTTTTCCTCTACTTGCTTCTTGCTCTTCGTCCTGATTGTTGTCGTTGCTGGTGTGGAATAAGTAGGTGAAGGCTGACTATTCACTCTCCCCCTCTCCACCACCTGCTCTTCTCCTCCCTTTTGCTTACTCTCACCACTATCTCCCCCTAACGTAGGCTGTCTTTCTGTCTCAGTAAAATAAGAGGTAAGGTTTTCCCTGTCTGACCCTGACTCTGAGTCTAACTCAGCTTCCTCTTCCTCCTCTCTCAACCCTATCTTTACTCTCTCTCTCTCTCTTGCTGATTGCTTTCCTGCTCTCTCTCTCCCCACCTCCACATGTAGTTGGGGACTTTCTTTCCTTTGCTGTGCAACGCACTCACATTACTCTCATGAACTAACTTAATATGTTCTTGAAGGGTCTTTAGTGCCCCCTTGAGTCCCTTTGCCCCTAGGGCCGAAACCATCTCTCGTTGAAACGCTTTGAACGGGGTTCTCCCGTCATATTGTCCTTTTTCCGTCATACTGCCTTTGTTTTTGAAAGTGCCTCTTAGAGTACTAGCACTCATGAGTCTGAGGTCTTAGAGGCTGTCTGTCCTTTTGCTTTTTGCCTTAGTTGTTGCAGACCAGTTGTTGTGCCTGATGTGCTTGCCTTGTCCCACGACGCGGTCACCTAACCAAAACGGGGATAGGTACAACTCGGTCAAAAGCGAGCCACAGGGTTGCGAAGCTTCCCTTTTTGTGTGCCAATTTTGGAGTGGCACCAACCCTTTTGACAGTCGCCTCCCAGGTCGGCGATGGTCTTCTTTCTTCCTTGCTTGCAGTGCTCCAGAGTTAAGCGCTGCCAAGGCCCATAACCCACTGGACGAGAGGGTTCGTACTTTACAGTAGTATAGGGGGCCACTTTAGGACAGATCTTCAGTGCAGTTTCTCTAGAGAAACCACACTAAGAGCCGTTATTTAGTTTTTCGTCTACCTGTTTATAACTAATACATACAAACAAAAGAAAGAAAAAAGGCTATCTGTAAATAATTATTATTAAATTTACCTTTTTCGTCTTCCAACTCCAATTCAACCACCTACCACACACAACAAGTATGGTAGATAAAATTCCTTTGCAAACAAGGAGGGCTTTCGCCCAATTTTTTTTTAATTGAAAGCACACTAGTTTATACTCCTATGTGCTAAAGGAGTTAGTAGTGAAAACTACTATTTCAATTAATTCTCTGTCTTTTGTATCTCTCATATTCTTCAATTACATTATATGTTGTTTTTCCTCTTTCAATCATCTTTCTTGCTCTAATCTCATCATCAACTCCCATTGGTTGATTTTCGGCACTTAGCCAATTCTCAAATAATCGTAATTGTTTTTTCCTGTTCAGACCTTTTCTCTTTTCTTCTCTTTTTACCAAATCTATTTTTTCTTTTCGTTCTGCTTCTTCTTTTTTCTGATTTAGCAATTCTTCAATGGCGAAAAATTTATTTTGTTCTGCTTTTTCTTGTTTCTCCAATTCCAATAATTCTTGACGTTTTTGCTCCTTCTACTCTGTATAGTGTCAAGTTTTACTTTGCTATTAGTCTTATATTTCATTATCTGTGTGTATGTCTTATCTCTCAATTTTTCTAACCACTTATTAGTGGTTTCTCTTTCAACATACTCTACATCGCTACCATCGTCATCACTCATTCTTGTTCGCACTTTGTCTGATTAAGACTACTCTGAAAAGCAAAAGTTGTCCAACTCCAGAATTTAGAAGGTATGTAATTGACCTGAGCCTATAGGTGTGCGGTGTAAAAAAAATTTCGCTTTTCCTTTTTATTGGCATTTCAAATTGTCAGCAGAAATTCCAGAAATTCTATCACATGTTTTTGTCTGTTTCTTTTTTTCATTCTTGGACTTTTTCAGAATTCCCAAAGTGTCCAAGTTGACAAGTCCAAACCCTTGCTGTTTTTTTGTGTGTTGTAGGATGTCTGACAACGAGCTTGAAGAGGAGCGAGGCAACGACCCAGAGCGGGAAGAGCCTGAAAATGAGGTAATTTCATTTATGTTTTTTTCAGTTTTATGTGTATGTGTATGTGTAGCAAACTGAGGAAAAAAAGTCCCCAGACCAAGCAGTGGCGGTAATAATTTTTCTTCCATTCTTTGTTTTCATTGTCTGTCAAATTAGGGAATCACTGATGGTGTCAATAATTTCTACCTTGAGCAACCTGATGGAATAGGCCTAGGGGTAGTAGAAAAAAGGGAGCGAAAAAAACTGGTAGACCGGAGGGTAGTCGTAATGTGGTTGTCAGAAATTCATGAGGTTCAGGTCGTTATAAACAAGGAGGCTGGGGATGCAAAGTGGTCTTTTGCAGCAAAGCCCAATTCTATTCGGGGGTTTCGCTCTCCCCCCGCCGAAATTTCTAACTATGTGGTTGTTTTGATGGGCAATGGCGAACCAGATTCTATCATCATGGTCAGGTCTTGGCCGAATGTGGCAGAAATAGTTTCCCATTTCGGCAGGCCTGTCAGAACTATTTACAATGCTTCTCAGGTTGCTTGATTAAATCAGAGCTTAGCATCATTAGCAATTGAGCTGTAATTGTTTTTCCTTATCCAATTCATATATTAAGGAATGACAATCGCTGCCACTACTTAGTTTTCTTTGATGTATTTTCATTATCACATAACTAAACTAGCATTTACTTGTAGATCTATACTAGTGCTATGTTTGCCAAATATGGATATACAGGTAAATAATGTTATGCTAAATATGGTATCTTTAGTTAATGTTAATGTGAACTAATATTTTATTAAAGTTCTAACTTTTCAACTTTCTTTTTAATTCTAGCACTACTTCGTATGTTTTCCGGTTTTACGTCTAATGATTTTAATAAATTAGTATTTTTTTTCTTTAGTAATTTGTTTAATTTTATCAGCTAATTGCTCTGCCGGTTCCGTTTCTTCCGGTTGCTCATCAACATGAGTCTTTAATAATTTACTTGGTCTTACTAAGTCTTCTTCAGATAGGATAACTTTGAAGCACTTACGGCCTTTAACCTTACATATAGTTTTACTGAATTGTTTATCACCTTTAGAAAAAATAGTTCTTTCTAATTCCTTTCTCACTCTTGTTCCCTTAGGGAATTCATAAATTCAAGGATTTCTGTATATTTCCTGGGTGTTTTTTTCAGTCCCTTCATAAACATTAATAGGTACTGCTTTAATTGTTGTATGGTATGTTTTATTATAAGCATCAACAACCTCATGAATAATCGGCACCCATTGAAAATTTCCATTAGATTCCCATATTAACTTTAATTCATTTCGTATTGTTCTAATAAATCTATCTATTATCCCCATTGTTCTGTGATCGCCTACTTGAATCGGTCTGTGTTCAATATTGTTCTGTCTAAAATATTCAGCCACTTGACCCTTAAACTCACCGCCATTATGAAGTAATACTTTTAGGGACTTCTTTTGTAAATATTTTTTAATCCTTCCAAAACATAACCTGTAGTTTTATTTTTAATTGGCTCAATCCAACCACGACGGCTATATACATCAATTGCTACTAGTCCAAAATTATAGTTAGCATTACCTTTCTTTGTCGCAACCTGTGACATATCCATTAAGTGAATAAATACTTGGCTTAGTGGTTTAGCCTCGGGGGCTGTTATTGTGTTCCATATCTTAGCTGGCTTTGATTGCTTGTGTATTTCAATTGCTTCTTCAAGTTTTTCTTTCCGCTCTGTCTGCTCAGGAGTTTCTTGTTGCTGACTATGTTTGTAGTCCATGATATATTATCAAAATTTTAAAAACATCTTTGAGACATCATTATTATTTTTTTATTTCTTGCTTGGCTTCTCTGCTTGATTATAAACATTAACTGATATGTTTGACATCTTACCATTTCCTTTCTTAGATTTAGGCTTCGGCTCTTCTTCACTTTCTTCACTTTCGCTTTCGCTCTCATCAGGTTCAGATTCAGGCACATGCTTTTTACTTACTTTCTTCTTTGCTTCCGCTTTCTTTCTTCTTATTTTCATTTTAGCCATCTTTTCTGCAATGATATCAGTAAAATCACATTCTTCATCGCTCTCACTGCTTTCTTCTGGTGTACCATCTTGGTCTTTTCCATTAATGATATCATTAGCAACACCCATTTCGGCCATGCGGTTTATCTTTTCCTCCATCTCTTCATCATCGCCTACATAAGCCTTCTACACTTTGCTAATTCTCTTTCGCTATTTCAACCTTATGTTGCTTTTTGCTCTTAATACTTTCCACAGCTTTACCCCATTTCTTACGACTTGCTTCGGGAGACGGCATTTATACTAAGATTATTATATTTTAGTATTTTTAAAATTAAATATTTATTTGATATATAATGAGTCAATGTAAATCATTACTCGGCTTGTCAGAAATCGCGACAGACAGCCTATCAATCGCAAACTTAGACTTAACGAACACGAACATAGTCGGTCTGAATACAGACAGAGTGCCAGAAGATTCCGACCCAATAAATCTTTATTATACAGATGCGCGATTTGACACACGTCTCGCTTTAAAATCAACGAAGGACATCAAAGAAGGAAAAAATTTATACTATACAGAGCAACGAGTGAGGGAAAACGACGAAGTCAAAGCCTCAACTCAACACAGAAGCAATACTTCCAATCCGCACCAAACCAGTTTATATAATTTGATAGACACAAACATATTTGCACAAGCGAACGGACAATACTTAACTTACAACGATGTAGAAGGCAAATGGAAGAATACAGCCCTTGGTTCAATTGATACACTTTCAGATGTGGTTATAACAGCGCCGATAGCGATGAATAGTTATCTAACATATAACTCAATAAACTGGGTAAATAAAACCTTTCCGATAAATGTTGATGAATTCGGCAATATTAGTATGGGAAGGAAGAATATAACAGGAGTAAATGTGCTAAATACAAAAGATGTTGATGAATGGATATTTGAGCATCAAGATAATAATGATAAAGTTTCAGCGAGTGGAAGTATATATAGCCATAGCGATGTGACAATATCAGGCTTCCCAGCAGATAACCAACTATTATGTATAGCACGGGACAATGGAGAAACACCACACCACCCTTTCTTAGAGTAGACGGCACTGCTAGTATGACGGGAGGAATTAATCTCGCTAATCTCGCAGTTGATGGTTCGGTGGTCAAACTAACAGGAGACCAAACCATAGGAGGAATTAAAACATTTAGCAGTATAATAAATGCGAGTGCTGGTCTTGATATGAAAAGTCAAAACATTACAAACGTAGGTCAACTAAATGGCAGGTCTATCACAACTTGGCTATCAGAGCACGACTCCAACAATGCGAAAGTGTCGGCGAGTGGAAGTATTGATACACATAGCGATGTGATTATAACAACAGCATCAGATAATCAACTACTCATTTATAGCACAGGACAATGTAGAAACGTGGCATCACCCTTTCTTAGATTAGACGGCACTTCTAGTATGACGGGAGGACTAAATATGGGAAACCAAAGCATAACAAATGTAAATCTTGTTGATGGTGTGGATGTTTCTGTTCTTGATGGTTCGGCTGTTAAAACCTCAGGAAACCAAACCATAGCAGGAATTAAGACATATAGCAGTGGTGTTGAAATTACTGGAAATTCAATAAATTCAACAACAAAGGGAACATTCATCGTTTTCAATTCTACCAGTAATATCGGGTCAATTGCTAGTTTGGATATGAACACTGCAACACATTACAACTTTGAAATTTCTGCGAAAAAAATAAGTTTATTATTGACGGGACGATTGTTTCGTGGTTTAATGCTACTGGCTTAGATTGTAATAGTAGTCGGATTGTTAATCTAGGAGCACCACAAAATGCGAATGAAGCGGTAAATAGGCAATATCTGGATGACAATTGTGTGAAACTAACAACAGACCAAACCATGACAGGAAGTAAAACATTTAATGGGGCGAGCACTACGACAAAATATCTAACTTTAACACAAACGGCTGATTTTAACAATCAAGTTATCATTAATGGTGGAAATATTACATATAATGGGGCGAGGATATTAAACCAAAATGGAGGAGATATATTCTTTTCACAGACATCGGGTGATTATCAATATTTCTTATTTACTCTAAATACTGCTACAAGTGGAGCCGCAGACCAAAGAGGTTATGTATTCACGAATGTAGCATTTGATGTAAAAGGAGCAGGTCTTTATATTTCAAAACTTTTGGATAATAAAAGTGCTTCATCTGACATTGTCCGTTTTAACAATGCTGGCGGTATGCGGTTTTATGGTGCTTTGGATATGAATTCAAACAACATAACAAGTGCTGGAACAATAACGGGAACATCAATCACTTCAACTGCTGGCATGACTACAACAACATTAACGGCAAGCGATAAAATAACAACAGCACTAGGCAAACCAATAATTATAGGAAACACAACAAAAGGAATAGGTACGACAGCGGGCTTAGAATTGTATGGGACATTTAACAACAATACAACTGGAGCACATTTGCAGGCAATTACAACGGAAGATATTTATCCTACATTTGGACTATTTAATTTAGGACATAATAGCATAAATATGGGTTTTGATGCTTATTTAGATGGCGCGGGATGGAAATCAAGTTATGCGAGTTCAAACTTTTTAATTAATAAATTTTCCAACAAACTTAGATTTTTGTATGATAGTGGGAAAAGTGTCGGGGCTGCTGTTCCTTGGTCTGTGGCTCTTGAACTTGATACAGCAGGCTTATTAACAACAAAGGCAATAACGGCGAGCGGATTAATAACGGCGAATGCGGGAATTACATATTCTGGGTTGCTAACGACCACAACTAATAATGGAGCGAAAATAGGAATTCAAGGACAAACAGACGGGACGAATGCGAGAGGAATATTTGTATGGGATACTGCTGATTCAGCATGGGGGATTTATATGTCTCAGTCTGGAGCAAATAAAGCATTAAATGGAGGAACAGCACCAGCAGGACGAGTAGGCGGAGGATTAACTTCTTATGCTATTAGATTTAGAGTGAATAATTCTTCAACGAGTGGGTTCATATGGGAGAATAGTTCAAATACTGCTTTAATGTCTTTGAAAGCAAGCGATGGACAATTATGGGTATTGTCTAATCCAATTCAATATTCAGACAGGAGAAAAAAAAGAAGATATAAAGGAATGCTTAGGCTTAGATTTTATTAATAAGTTAAATCCAGTCTGCTATCGTATGATTGATGATAAAAAAATGTAGGACTGGCTTAATAGCACAAGAATTAGAGGATATACTAACAGAAATGAATATGCTAGATTTTGGCGGTTTTATAAAAGAAACAATTATGGTTCCGTGTCCAAAGCAAAGAAAAGAATGCGAATTGAAAGGTGTGAGTGTTAATCCAGAAGATGTTAAATGTGTTGATAGTGGTGCTGTCGGTTATGGAATAGGTTATTCTGAGTTTATCGCCCCGTTAATTAAAGCGGTTCAACAATTATCAGAAAAGTTAGTTAATTTAGAAAAAGAAAATAAAACTTTACTTAATATATTACAAGACCAAGCAAACCAATTAGCATAAGTACGAGCAGTCGTGTTTCCTAATGTCCAATAATACAACTAGACTTCACAGACCCCCGCCTATTATGGATATGGATGGCGAACTAACTCCCGAATTAAAGTCTCGTGTTCTTCAAGTAGAACTAAAGTCTGAGGAAAAAAAAGTAGAGCACGAATTGGAAGATAACTGGAATTGTTGTTATAAAAAACAGACCGACCGACAGCCGACTTATTAAATACTTATTTCAAATGGGTATTATTATTGCCATTATAACCCTTTGTATCCTGAGGCTATCTGAAAAGAACTTACCTTGTGAGGTTGCTAACACTTATGTCGGAATTTTTACTTTACTCATAGGAATTTGCCTTCCATCGCCTTCTAATTCAAAGAAATGAACACTCGTATAAATGTATTTTATACCAAGAACTATCGCCTGCGCAGATTAAAAGAATGGCTTCATCAAAACTAACACACCAATCACTCATATGCTTATACACACATTTAAATTTAGTTTCTATTCCTTGCTTTATACAATAAGCACAACTCTCATTCTTTCTTTCGCTCACCCGCGAGTAAAAGTCGCAGGCAGTTCGCGAAAATATTTTTGCTATTAAAAAGTTTATCATTAGTAATATAATTATGGCTACTGAATATAAATATCAGCTGATTATTTTTCTGAGTCATGATTTTGTTGGGAGCAAAACATTTACTAAAAATATTCAAATGTCATTCACACCAACCAAAATGAATGTTAAGTTTATTCATTATACGAACGACCAGACGGAAACCCGTATTGTCATTATTGCTTCAACAATTCACAAGGACTACATTTATAAAGCAATATTTAAGCACTTTAAGAACAGGGGAAACCCAATGGCAATTTATATCTTTTTTTAATCAGATGGTGTTAATGCCATTGATTATGAGTTAGACAAACTGAACAGACAGGACGAGCAACACGAAGGAGAAGTAAAACAGGACAAAGAAGAAATAGAGAAGCCACAATTTTTATACTTTGGAAAGGAAAAGAAAAAAGAAGAAGGAGGTGAGAAGAAAGAGAGACCAAGTAAGTATATTTCACCAGAGGTTGTTTTTGTTTTGGACAATTTAGGAAGTGGATTAAGAGACAAGTCCGTAAGCGATTTGTTAAAAAAGAACAGACACTATAAAAGTAAGGTGATTATGTCTAGTCAGTATCTGAACGACCTACGGCCAGAAGCCATTAAGCAGTTAGATTATTTATTAATCTTTCCTGGTCAGTCTCAAGACAAAATGGAACTCGTGTATAAACACTTAGACTTATCTTTGATTTTGATTATTTTCTTCAAAAGTATCACGAAGCAACAAAGGAACGATTAATTTTCTTTATGTCTCAAGTGTTGATGATGAGTTAAGAAAAACTTTAATTTAGCCTATCGCATGCGATAGGCAATTGTCCCGTAAGGTGACAAATTTTCGTCTAAAATAATTATTTGATTTTTAATTTTTTTTTCATAGTATAATGGTAGTGAAAACAACTCGTGTTCAAGTCATTCCAACAATCGGTAAACGAACAATTAACTCATGCACAAATATGCCTGGAGGCAAAAAGAAAACTGGTCGTAAGAAGAAGCAAGGAGGCAAGGGACAGGCTGGAGGTAAAATTAACTGGGCCAAGGTAGGTAAAACCGCGATGGCTGTGAATAAGTTCCTTCGAGATAACAAGATTATTTCAAAGACTGCGAATGCACTTGGCGATGTCGGGGTTCCATATGCGTCTCGTATCGGGACTACCGCTGCAAAACTTGGGTATGGTAGGCAGAACGGTCGTGGGGCTTTGAAGTTTTAATGATATTTTTGATATAAACGAATTGAAAGTTGCTAAAACCAAAAAAACAAGGAAGCCTAAGGTGAGACCCCCGCGGGTTTATAGAAATAAAAGCGGGAGGCCTTACATTATCCAGAAGGGTAAAAAATATTATCTTAATTTCGGTAAGAAAACAAATGATATGAGCACACTTCAAATTGTTAAACTTTTTATGAAATACTTAAGCAGACCAAAAGCGGACTACCAAAAAGGAGGATTTAAGAAAAGTCCAGAGCCTGTCAGAGATTGAGCAGAATAAGAGAACAGCAATTCAAGACCACTTAGACAAACTCAGAAAGGAAAAGTATGAAGGTATTGAAACCATAGAGAAAAAAGAAAGAAAGGCACGGGAGGATTTAGACGAGGAGAAGAAGAGGCAAGAAAGAAAAGACATAGCAGATGCTAAGGAAAGACAAGAGATAATGGATAGGGAACACAAAAGAGAACTAGCAGATATTAATGAACGACAAGAACAAAAAGCCAGAGAACTAAGAAGGGAGCAAAAACTCATAGAAGATGTAAAATATGAAGAAGACAGAAAAAATAGGATACAAGCATTACCACCAGTTCAATATCAATATATTATGCCACCACAGCAGGGACAGCCACAAGAACAACAGGCACAGCCAGAGGTAAAAGTTAAGCCAAATAAAGAATTTGAAGACAATAAAAAATTAATCACAAATTCTGGAGTTTTTACTCAAGCAGATATAGATAATTGGGATCCTAGTAAAATACAAAGTATAGCAGAAAGAATAAAAGAATTTCAAAAGCAACAAATAACAATAGATAATATGAAAAAAATGCTAGGAGCACATGAAGCATTAAATAAAAATATAGGAAACCAACTAGAGGAGGCTAAATACAAAGCAATGTTAAAGAATGGATTGTCGAATAGTAATATTGAGAAAAAACTTACTATTAAAATTCTTGGTGAAGCATTAAGGGATAAACTTAAAAATGAAGGCCACGATGTTAAAGATTGGAACCAAAGGGCATCATGGATAATAGACAAAATTATAGAACATAAAATAGATGTAGGACAAAAGAAGGACGAAGTAAAAAAGAAACTCGCAGAATACGGGAACTGGTTTAGAAGATTTGATTAATAAAGTGTTTTCTGTAGAAAACATGAAAAAGTATTTATCACGAAAAAAATGGGTTCATTCAATGAGTAAAAAAGATTATGTTAATGCTCTTATAAATAAATATAGAAATGAGCAACAGCCTGAGCAACCACAGCCAGAGCAACCACAGCCAGAGCAACCACGGCCAGAGACACAGCAACCAGAGTCAGAGGTGCCACAGCCAGAGGAGCCACAGCAACCAGAGGAGCAACAGGGTGAGGGTCGCGGTTTAATGACTAATGAAATAGACTACATAATGAAATATGGATGGTATCTCGGAGCGATAGCCAGTGATGAAATCTACAAGTTGAAGCCCGGAAGTAGAAAGCGATACGGATTTATTATGAACTTAGATAATCATAATCAAAAAGGGTCATTGGATCGCCGTATGGATACGTCTAGATAAAGACAGGAGTGTTGAAGTGTATAACCCTTTAGCAGTTTACGAGCCAACTGAAGACTTTCAACAACAAATGAAACAACTAATAGAAAAAAGCCACCCCGATAGTTAGTTGTTAATGAAGTTTAATCAAGTAAAACAACAATCAAATACCTCAGACACGTGCGGTTGGCATAGTATGAGGTTTTCAATGGAGCGGGCGAAAGGTATTAAATTTAAATTCGCCAGTGGCTACACAGACTTAAAAGAAGAAGAAGCGGAAAAATTAAAAGCACAGAATGGGTATGGCTTTGACACCTTTTTGTAAAAAATATTTATCTATAATAATATAGCAATGGATTACAAGGGAGGAAGAAGTTCGGGTATCTATTACATAAATAGTAAAAATAGAATAACTGGAACAGACAGCGACTTTACACACGAAGTCAATATGAAGGGACTAGACAATCCCACACATTGTAAAATTCTTCATATTTACATTCCAAAATCGTATTACTCGGTCGCCAGCCCGTACAACACCTTTACATTATCCGAAGACGGGTATGAGGCTTTAATTACGATACCTGAGGGAAACTACACAATGAACAATTTAAAAATAAACTGGCAGAGGTACTGATGACAGAAAGTCCAAATGACTATACTTATGTTGTCTCAAGCAACAATACAAACACAGAAGCGGAGGATGGCAAATTAACATTCAGTGTTTCAAATAACGGAGGTATTCAACCGCGGTTTATATTTGATGGTGATACCCGTATTCACGAGGTAATGGGTTTTGATAGAAATTCAACATATTTCTTCGCTAATGATTTTATTAAATCACCAAATGTAATTATTTTAACTGGTGAAAAAACTCTGTATCTTCAATCTGATTTGGTGAATGAAGGTGATAATCATGTGCTTCAAGAAATATACACAGCCAACGAAATTCCTTTTGGTTCTGTCATTTATGACGGCTCTGGAAGCGAATACGGGAAGACATTATCTGCGAGTTCAAACAATGTATTCAGGTTTTACTTGACAGACGAAAATGCCCAAGCAATAAATCTTAATGGTTTGGGAATAGTTATGACATTACTGGTTTATCGTGAAACTAATTATTTTAGTTTATTTAATTCATTCTTCAATTTGTTAAAGGCGAGATAAAGATATTTGACAATTTCACTTCGTGCTATTCGCACTCTCGTTTATTGTCAAACATCGAAAACAATTAAAGTAAAAACGATGTTTTATGAAACCGCGAAAGCGGGTGAATAAAATATCAATTAATTTTAGAAACAACAACTAGTTTTTGTGTTATAGCAAAAATCATAATTAATTGATTTTTTATATTTTTTTCTATAAATATATTTCGTGTATTAATCAACTTATACCACTTCAAAAACAAAACAAAAATGCCTGTCCAATACGGAGGAGAACTTACTCATAGCCAAAGCGAGCTTATTCGCGGTAAGTATTCACTTAACAAACTTACTGCTCGAGAAAGTCTTGCGACTGTTACGATTAGCAGTGTTGGAGGAACTGAATCAACTTTTGAAATTCCTACTCGTCCTTTGAACCTTGCGAGGAGTGTGTTGCGATTTACCTACACACCGACGACTGGCGGAATCGATCGTTATAACAGAATTGCTATGGACTGCCTGTCAATGATTAAGACAATTGAACTGCGAAGCCGAAGCGGTCAGTATCTGTGTAATCTTCAACATGTGGAAAATTATACTAAGATGATTTGGAAACCTGAGATTTCTTATGATAGATTTATGGCTTTGGATAACAACGGGGCTAATTCTGGTTATGGGTCTATGCTTCAAAAGTGTAATGCTGGAAAGATTGTCGTTGGGACTGTGGCTGCTGATGCTACGGCAGATGCTAGACTGGTAAGTAAAAGGAGAATAAAATATAGAACTGGAATGGGTGTCCTAGCCCGCTTTACTGCTCTATGGACAACGGATGATACAAAAGATTACTATTCATATATTGGAATAGGAAATGATCTCGTTGATGGATTTTATTTTTACAAAAATCAAGCAGGAATAAGTATTGCACATTGTAAAGGAGCCGCAGTTTATATTGACCAGGAAGACTGGGACGACCCATGCGATGGAACTTCTGCTATGCCTGACTTAGACTGGAGCAAAGGAAATGTATTTCAAATTTAATTTCAGTATCTTGGGTTTGGTGCTATTAAGTTTTATATTGAAAATCCCATGACAGGATTATTTCAATTAGTTCATATGATTGACTATGCGAATGCTAATACAGGTGTAAGCCTGCGAAATACGACATTACCTTTTACAGCAGTAATGAGAAATGATGCAGCGACTGGAATACAAACTCTTAAAACAGCAAGTGCCAGTTTATTCATTGAGGGAACGAATACGATAAACACAAGTATAACAAACGAAGTGGAAGGAAGTAAAGCAGCAAACACCACTGAAAGTCCTATTATTATTACAAGAAACAAAGCGGTATTTGATGCGGGCGGTGCTAATTTAACAAATTATTCAAATGTTTAACCAACTTTGATAAGTATTACAAATGAAGATACTAAGTCGAATGTTGTCAGAATGGTATTAAATGGAACACTAACTGGAGCAGGTTTTGCAGATGTTGATTCTAAGTATTCAATTGTAGATACTGACACAAAGGCGAGTGCTATCGCAAACGGACCAACAATTTTTAAACTTTCTGTAAATTCTCAATCAACTCAACAAATCAATCTTAGAAGTTATGATATATACCTATCGCCGAGTGATGTATTAACTTTTACGCAGAAGTCTGTCTCTGCTGGTGGAGGAGGAAATGTCAATATTATCGCTAATTTTATTGAGGATCAGTGATACAGAAACAAAAAAAAAAAAAAAAAAAAAAAAAAGGAAGGTAATGTGATATTAGAGATATTTTTTACCGCATCTTTGTTATTAAAATAAGGTTGTTAAATTAAATATTCAAGGTATGGTTTATCAATCTTAGCAACATCTTCAATTTTCATTTTTTTATACTTTCCATATTGAAGAAAAATATCGGTTTCATTTTGCTGGTATTCTTTCTTTAATATACATCCTTCTTCTGTACATGTAGAATTCGCTATCTCTTCACCTACATTCACCTTTACTTCGGTAATTCCAGTCTCTTTTAAATCAGTCGCTGTAAAAGGTGTGCTTTCTTCGTTGTCCGTTATGGTCTCCAATGGAATAACTACTTTCACATTGTCATCCCTCGGCTTGTATTGTTCATAGAAAGAAACAATGTCAGGTTTAGTCCATTTAATTGTTGGCATTTTGACATTGCCGCTGTCAAGGTTCCATTTTTCAATTTCATTAACTAGTCTTGTTTGGTGTTCAGGTCAGTCATCTTATATATAAAGTAAATATTAATTTCTATTGTAAATATTTTTTTACTTCACTTTTGATGTCTGTAAATTTATCAAACCACGGCTGTTTCATTACCCATTCAAGATATGGTTTGTCAATGGTAGCAACATCTGAAACCTTCTTCCCGCGATACTTACCAAATGGAAAAACATCGGTTGGCTTTCCTTCTCTACTTTTTTCAATTGCCTTAATTTCTTCATCAATCATCTGTTGGACATCTCTTACTGAAAACAATTCCTTATTCTTCTCAATTGAAAGTCGTCCAAATTTTTCAGATAGTCTGGTGAGGGTGGTCATTGGTCTATATAGATTGGTAAAAAATTTTATTGAAAACAATTAATTATTTAATATATTTTTTTTTATATCCAAAAGGTCTAGTTTCAATCGCATTCTCTACAATTCCGATAACTTGTCTTTTCGTATATGTAAAACTAAATTTATTTTCTAAGTATTCGCTTGTTATTTTTTTCTTTTGTTTGTCTCGTGTTATCTTGTTGTTTTCTATTATAACTACTTTTCCAGATTTCTCAATTCGCTTAGCAATCCGTAATTCTTCATCAGTCTCCAACAATTCAGCCAGTTCATTTTTACCATTCTCAAATAATTCAGTGTTCGTAATACCTAGCCCACAACTTATTGCACTTAACATATTCGGTAAATTCAATGCTTTTTTCGTTTCATAGTTCATACTAAATCCTTTTACTTTCATACTGGCTTTACCATTATCTAATAAGTATCCATAACACTTCGGACCACCTCCAACAAAGGTTTTTATTTTCGCTCCTTTTAGTTTATCAGTCCAATCTCCCAGTAAATCGCCTGTCTCTACATCTACCTGATTAATTTCTTTGTCAGTCGTATATATTACGCTGTCTGTGTCATGATACAATATCCTATTACCTAATATGTCCATCATATTGTAAAGTCTCATTCTCGCGTGGCATGTAGTAAATAAAGCAACTACAATATTTGCTTTAATCGGGTCGCTCACCGCGTCCTGTTTTAAATCATAACTGGCTTCTACAATTTGGTCGTTAATTATGTTAATATTTATATTATCCACTGATTTATCGTTCAATAGTTTGTATAAGGTTTCTTTATCCTTTATCATTTTGTTCTGTGTTTTATTTTGTTTTTGTCCAAACTTGCCCCATAAAGAGTTCAAGCACAACTTAGCCACTGCTCTCCGTCCTTCGTTTTTGAATATTTTGCTTTCATCCATCTTAACTCCCATTTTTAATTCCATGCTGTTTATGTAATTTTGCTTTTCTGCTTCCCCGCGGGATATCCGCTGGACTCTTGTTTTGCTTTCAAGAATGTCTTTATATATTCTTTGAATAAACTACTGCTTTGTTCTTTCCAGTTCCATACTTCATATATTTTTATTAACTTATACCCTTTGTCTAAGGCCTTGTAAATTTCTGGAGTTGCCCATGTGCCTGTTATTGCTCGTTCTTTATCTGTGTGCTTACATTCGCCGTGTTGCTCAGTCATTCCACACTTATCGCATAAGTAATACATTATCTTACCTCTATCCGCCTTCGGTAGGACTGGGTGTAGTAAGCCTCTCGGTGTTAGCATCTTAACCTTAGCCACTCCAAAATATTCTCTGTTTATAATTTTATTTTTCATCTCATTTCTTTCCTCCTCGTTGCTTGGTCGTATTATGATACGGTGTCCGCTTGGATAAAGGTCGTAATACATCACGGTCGGATAAAGTGAGCATGTGTCAATATATTTCGCATACTCGTTATCATGTCATGATTTCCAATATAATTTCAGAGCATTCACTCTACCTCCAAACATTGCCTCTCGTGGGTTTAGTCCTTCTTCTTCAGTAATTCGTTCGTTTGTATCCTCAGCCAGTCTTTCACTGGTTTTCATCAGGCTCCATTCGCACTCCCAGATACTTATTACTTTTGCTTGTTCTTTAAGTTGTTTTTCTCTTCTCATTGTTTCCTTATATAGTTCACCCATTGTCTTATTCTTTTTCACATTCAGAGCATTGCTATTCCAACACTTATCACATCCGTGCCAATGACACCCGTAAAACTCATAAGCGGTTTTTTTTTTTCTCGTCCCATCCATCTACATACACACGAGATTGCCCGAGTTGAAACATTTTTTCACCTCCGTTGAATGCGTGCTTAATATCTGTCTTATCCAGTCTGCTTCTGTATGCTAACCATTCTACACAAGCCCTAGAAGTCATCCTGTTTTGTTTTGCCGCTTTCAATATCGCAATTGAATTTTCTGGCATAAACTTAGCACGATACAGAGCCATAACACAACTCGCGATAGTTGTATATTGAAAAGGGTCAATACCAAACTCTAGAAACTGATTTCTAAAATCTATACAAACCTTCCTCAGTATATCAACATCTGAATGACAATACTCAGCGATTTCCTTCGCTATATCAAACCTGTTATGTGCTTTCACTTGTTCATCATACCATTCAAGAAATTCCTTTCGTTTATCTCCTCGCATCGTGTCGTAGCCGTAATGTTTCTTATGAGGCATTACACCAACATAGTTTCTATTTTTCGCCGTATTGAAGAAGTGCGGGAAGAACCCTTTCTTAAGTTCCGTAAGCCCGAACGTCTTTGGAAAGTCTGACAATGGCATCGTAAGAAAACTTAGGCTGTCTATAAAGCGATACTTCTTAAGTATCATCATCATAATCTTACCGCCCTCATAAATTACAAATGGAGTTTGACCATTATCAACCAACCACTTAAGAATAAACTGACAATCATAACCGCGGGCATTGTGTGCGATAAATGTAAATCCGCTGTGCTTAGTGTCAAAAACCCACTTACAGAAATTTTGAATGTTTTTGTGAATTACTGGCGGTTCCTTCGCATCGTAATACTGGCTTTCAGCATGATTAACAATGTGCTCGCCTGTGTCCTGTGTCGCTTCAAAGTCAAAGAATATGTATTGCTCTGACGGCAGTAAGATTTCTTTTTGGACTATTTCACATTGGTGTTCAAGCGGTTTCAGTTCCTTACAATTTCTGCATTTCGCATATCCGCATTTGTGTTCATCTTTCTTCCTGTAATTAAGACCGCACGATTTACATTTCGCTTTGACATCGCAGTTCGTCGTCCTGTGGTTATTAAAGCATTCAGTGTTTGGAAACTTTCTATTACACTTCTCACATTCTTGCCACTGGCTCTTGTCTTTTATTCCCTTACAGCCTTTGGTTTCACAAATACTACATTCGGCTTCACATGCATGTCTTTCCTTATACCCTCTTAGACATAACTCACAGATATTCTTTTTTCCTAGAACTAAACATTCGACAATCTTGGGGGTATCCCTTTTTCCGAAATTTTCCATGAAGTATATGGACTTTTTTGAAAACGTGTGGAAATGAAAGGAAATCAATTCACTGATTGCAGAACATATAAAAATAATATTAAAACATGTTTTTATTAATTGTAATACACTTTAACTTCATCTTCAGAGGTGGGCAGGAACCGGTCCGACACGGTAATCTTTCTCCTTTTTCATAGTCCCGGCTACTATGAATCTATGATGATAACAATGCCCAACATGCAGAATTTGCTTTTAAGTTTGTTTATCTTTGTTTACATTAAGCATTTTACTTTATTATGATAATAAACATTGCTTTTACCTACAATAAATTCCCCCCGGGGGGGGGGGGGAGGGGGGGAGGGGGGAACGGGGAAGGAAGAGAAGTGCGATGTCGCCACGCAAAATACATAGATTCTACAACAAAATTTCTTTAATTACTAAAAAAAAAAAATAAATCTAACTCCGTAATATCATACTAACTAAATTAGAAGTTTGTTTAACTCTTGCACGCGACAAACGTTCTTAATCACGCTTTCGACCATAACAAACCTGCCAGTGCAAAAAATTACGATTAATACTACACTACTACAAAGAAAAAAAACACAAAACAAATTCAAACATCTTTCAGATGAAGGAGAAAAGTGAAAGCTATGCAAACTACCTGGTGCGTGCATTTGAAGTTAGCGCCGAGTCAGCGCAAGCGATGCTAAAACAAACTCCCATGCGTTAGGTGAGCTGGGAGCGGTGAGACCGGTGCCGCGTTGGGGGGTGGAAGGTGAGTTACCAGCAGACAGAGCGCCAGCTGCCATCCGCGCGATGAGATCCTCCAGCAAGCTTTCTCTCTCGCTCTTACTATTTTTGTTGTTGTTGTTGTTGTTGCTGTTGTTGTTGCTGATGTTGTTGTTGTTGTTATCATTATCATCATAGTTTTTCTTGTTCTTGTTATTCTTCTTCATCTTCTTCTTCACTCTCTCGTTCTCTTCTTCTGAGCTTTCCTCCTCCTCCTCCTCCTCCTCCTCCTTCTCCTTCTTCGAATTCTTCCTCTTTCTTCTCTCCTCTTCCCGTTGTCGCTTCTCTTGCGCCTCTTTTTCCTTCCGATCTTGCGCTTCTTTTTTCTTCCTTTCCTCCTCTCTCAACTTTCTTTCTTCTGCTAGCATTTCCTTAATGGATGCGGCTTGTTCTGACATTGCCTTGTTCACAAGATCCTGAACGACTTCTTTCGACACGCCGGCGGACGAACTACCCTGAATACAATACCGGTCGCCGTTGTTTTGAAAGAAGTCGTTCATTTCTTGCGAACAAGGCAGTGGCAGAACAAACCAACAGCAACGACAACAACAACAACAAAGAATAATAATAATAATAATAATAATAATAATAATAATAATAATAGTATATCTCCTGCCAATTGCTGAGACAAAAGGCCATGTGCATCCAGTCCTCCATTCCATAAGGAAAGTCTCCACACCAATCGGTGGAATAAAGGAAGTGACGGCATAGAACATCACTCTAGGAGCTTTATACCAATCAGCCCATGGAAAGGGACCGATGGCCTATGTACTCCCTAAATAATAATAATAATAATAATAATAATAATAATAATAATAATAATAATAATAATAATAATAATAATAATAGTGCTTCTCTGTCAATGGCTGATGCATTTCTGCACATGCGCCTCCATCGTCTCACCCGTGAGGGGAGTACGAAGAATTGACGATAAGCTCTAATGACACTCCCGCAAGGGCAGTTCCAACACTTCCAGACGGGCCGGTATGTTCAATGAAAATACTGGTCCAGAAATAGACTGGTATGTTCAATGAAAATACTGGTGGCACCGACGGGAATCGAACTGGCGACAGGGCCCAGATGGTAGAACTTGACCACTGGGCTATCACGGTGTCCATAATAATAATAATAATAATAATAATAATAAAGTTTGAAAAAAAAATGTCAGCGCTTCCCGTTAGAGAGATTATACTCGGAAAAAAAAAGACAGGGAAAGGCTCACTGATAGAATGCCACACACACTAGCTAGCCATACTAAAGCTAGTAGCTATACTCCCCTCTCTAAACTATATGCTGCGGCGCCCAAAGAGACCTTTTGACCCCCCCCCCGGGGGGGCCCCCCCCTCACAAAAAAAAAGAAAAAGAAGAAGAAGGAGTAGGAAAGATTATACCTCCAACGACATGTCCACTTCATCAGCGTCGACCGCGGGCTTTTTGGACTTCGGCTTGCCTAGTCACGTCAGAAATTAGAAACACTGAAAAAAAAGCACACAAAAAAAGTGAAATTTGCTAGTACCTGGCTTTTTCTTGCTGGACCCCTTAGGCATAGGAGGCTCAGGGGTCTCTTCTTCTTCAGGGACGTCTGGAACGTCTGGAACATCGTCGACGTCGATGGATTCTGCACAAAGAACCAAACAATATTACATACCTTCATTTTTCATTACATACAATGTTGCTACCGAATCTCAGTTTTTTTGGCCTGCCCGAAGAGCGAGGCTCAGTCGGGCCCTTTTTTTGATTCTTCTTCTAACGTTTCAGGCGAGCATGCAGTAAATATGCAAAATAAAGAAAAGGAAGATGCCAAAAAAAACAAAAACAAAAAAAAAAAAAAAAAAACAAAAAAAAAAAAAAGATGGAGCTGGTGGAGAAAAAGAATAATAACATGTATATGAAGAAGAAAAAGAAAAATGGAAGAAGAAGAGGAAGAAGAAGAAGAAGAAGAAGAAGAAGAAGAAGAAGAAGAAATGACCTTGTTTGCTTCGTACAGAAGCAAAAGCTCCCGCTTCCGCCAGTTGCAAATCATAGGCGGGTTCGTGGGGTTACCGACGTAGAGGAGCCATGCGGGCTTCACCTGCTTCTCGAAGTCCATCGGCGACGGATCAAGCATGCAAGAGTGTTTAAGGTTAAAACCAAAAAAACCCATGAGCTGATATTGGATTTCGTCAGCCTTGCCATCGCCGTCAGTGTCGACCTCGCGCGCAGCAAAAATGAAGCGCTTCGATCCTGCAACATCCAAGTATAAAAAATATGTGCAGCTTGTGAATTTTGAAAAACATACAGTACCTCGATTGACTTGCGCAGGAGTCTTCTTGCGCCAACCAATGGGAAAGACAATGAAGAGCCTGCAAATAAAAAATAAACAATCAGTTTATAAAAATCTTTCATACTTATAGGGAAAAAGACCCGGGAGCACAAGGTGAAGTTTCACCCTCACATGCCTCCACTTGCGTGGACGCCTTCAGTTCGAAATTGTTGTACTTTGTAAGTGCAACGTCGAGCGCGAGCGCCCCCTCCCGATGTTTGTTGTCCTCGGATGTGAACTTAAAGAGCAAGCTAATTAAAGCAGCAGCAAAAGAGGAATAATAATAATAATAATAAAAAGAGAGTTTAAATTAAAAAAAAATGGCAGCGCTTCCCGTTAGAAGAAATATACTCGAAAAAAAAAACAGGGAAAGGCTCACTGATAGAAGGCCACACACACTAGCTAACTATACTAAAGCTAAGTATCTATACTCCCCTCTCTAAACTATGCTATCGAATAATAATAATAACAATATAATAATAATAATAATAATAATAATAATAATAATAATAATAATAATAATAATAATAATAATAATAATAATAATAATAATAATAATAATAATAATAATAATAATAATAATAATAATAATAATAATAATAATATGTATCGTCTGCCAATTGCTGAGCCAAAAGGCCATGTGCATCCAGTCCTCCATTCCATAAGGAAAGTCTCCACACCAATCGGTGGAATAAAGGAAGTGACGGCATAGAACATTAATCTAGGAGCTTTATACCAATCAGCCCATGGAAAGGGACCGATGGCCTATGTACTCCCTAAATAATAATAATAATACTATATCTGAGGCGTACTGATGCAGCTAATGGCATATCCTCAACGGACATAAGCCTCCAATACCCTTGTTCGAGGTCCTCCACCCCCCCGTGTCAGTCTCTCGCCTGATGATCGGGGCCACCGATGGAGCTCCTGAGGGCAAGACTGCACTAAGCCGAGGTTATTCCGCAGTCCCAGCAACCTCTTGCAAGACGTCACCGAATGTGCAAGTGCATACACCAAGCGCGGTTGCTAGAGCTGCCTCGAAACCCCACCCATAACAATCTGGTGTCTGCTGGGTCCTGGGCTATCAACCAGCATATGCGGAGTTTAAGATCTTTTACGCGCGCAACAACCCTCCTCCCCAGCATCTACCACCAAAGGGTTATGAGTTGGCGTCACAGTTTAACGCCTTGAGGCCATTGGGCTGAATAATAATAATAATAATAATAATAATAGTGCTTCTCTGTCAATGGCTGATGCATTTCTGCACATGCGCCTCCATCGTCTCACCCGTGAGGGGAGTACGAAGAATTGACGATAAGCTCTAATGACACCCCCGCAAGGGCAGTTCCAACACTTCCAGACGGGCCGGTATGTTCAATGAAAATACTGGTCCAGAAATAGACCGGTATGTTCAATGAAAATACTGGTGGCACCGACGGGAATCGAACTGGCGACAGGGCCCAGATGGTAGAACTTGACCACTGGGCTATCACGGTGTCCATAATAATAATAATAATAATAATAATAATAATAATAATAATAATAATAATAATAATAATAATAATAATAGTGCTTCTCAGTCAATGGCGAATGCATTTCTGCACATGTGCCTCCATCGTCTCACCCGCGAGGGGAGTACGAAGATTTGACTATAGGCTCTACTGACATCCCCGCAAGGCAGCTCCAAGCCTTCCAGACAGACCAATACTTTCAAAGAAAATATCCTTTGAAAATACTGGCACCGACGGGAATCGAACTGGCGACAGGTCCCAGATGGTAGACCTTAACCACTGGGCTATCGCGGTGCCACATAATAATAATAATATAATAATAATAATAATAATAATAATAATAATACTAATAATAATAATAATAATAATAATAATAATAATAATAATAATAAAATAATAATAATAATAATAATAATAATAATAATAATAATAATAATAATAATAATAATAATAATAATAATAATAATAATAATAATAATAATAATAATAATAATAATAATAATAATAATAATAATAATAATAATAATAATAATAATAATAATAATAATAATAATAATAATAATAATAATAATAACAGTATGAAATTAAAAAAAAATGACAGCGCTTCCCGTTAGAGGGATTATACTCGAAAAAAAAAGACAGGGAAAGGCTCACTGATAGAAGGCCACACACACTAGCTAACTATACTAAAGCTAGTAACTAACTCCTTTCTGTAAACTATGCTACAGTATCCAGTAATAATAATAATAATAATAATAATAATAATAATAATGATAATAATAATAATAATAATAATAATAATAATAATAATAATAATAATAATAATAATAATATAATAATAATAAATAATAATAATAATAATAAATAATAATAATAATAATAATAATAATTAATAATAATACCAGTCTTGATAATCTAATCCGGATAGGAATGTGAAAATTCCTTTGTGGGCCCACACGCGAACCTTCCCCGAATCCAGAGGGGGAAACCCACTCAGCTGGTCATCCTTCTCTTCCTTCTTCTTCCTCTCCTCCTCCTCCATCTTCTTCCTCTCTTCCTCCTCCTTCTTCCTCTCCTCTTCCTCCTTCTTCTTCCTCTCCTCCTCCTCCTCCTTCTTCTTCTTCCTCTCCTCCTCCTCCTTCTTCTTCTTCTCCTCCTCCTTCTTCTTCTTCTCCTCCTCCTCCTTCTTCTTCTTCTCCTCCTCCTCCTTCTTCTTCTTCTCCTCCTCCTCCTTCTTTCTTCTTCTTCTTCTCCTCCTCCTTCTCCTCCTCCTCCTCCTTCTTCTTCTTCTTCTTCTCCTTCTCCTCCTTCTCCTCCTCCTTCTTCTCCTTCTCCTCCTCCTCCTTCTTCTTCTTCTTCTTCTCCTCCTCCTCCTCCTCTTCTCCCTCTTCTTCTTCTTCTTCTTCTTCTCCTCCTTCTTCTTCTTCTTCTGCTCCTCCTCTCCTTCTCCTTCTTCTTCTCCTCCTTCCTCCTCCTTCTTCTTCTTCTCCTCCTCCTTCTTCTCCTTTTCATCCTTCTTCTTCTTCTCTCTTCTTCTTCTTCTTCTTCTTCTTCTTCTTCTACTCCTTCTTCTTCTTCTCCTCCTCCTCCTTCTTCTTCTCCTTCTCCTTCTCCTTCCCTTTGTCCTTCTTTTTTTGCTTCTCCTTCTTCTCCTTCTCCTTCTCCTGTCTCTTCTGCCTTTTTTGCGGGAGGAGCTTCTCCCAATCCGTCGTCCCAGGGCACAGGCTTATTCTTGAGCAGGATCCCTACGATGCATGCATTATAAATACATACATACATACATAATACCTTGTGCATTCCAGGTGTAGCTGAAGCCGCGGACCAACTCCTCCAAATCGCCTTTGCCCTGCATGTTGCACATTAAATAAATAAGTGAGTAAGTAAGTGAGCAAGCATATACCAGATCATGCTTGCAA
>WBZZ01004608.1:0-5000 GCA_019918135.1 Paulinella micropora
TCGGGATAGTGCATATTGTAGCTGAGGGTGTATGTAGCTACATATGCACGCATGTACCGCTACTGCCCCTGCTGGCATCATATCGGCATAGCACAGGAACAATTATGTGGACGTATGCACGCACGTACCGCTACTGCCCCGGCTGGCACCAGATCGGCGTAGTGCTGTGATAGCTTCGGCAGTTCAGCACCCCTGCGTGTATGTATGTATGTATGTATTTATCTATCTATCTATCTATCTCTATCTATCTATCTATCTATCTATCTATCTATCTATCTATCTATCTATCTATCTACCTATCTATCTATCTATCTATCTATCTATCTATCTATCTATCTATCTATCTATCTATCTATCTATGCATGTATTTATGCATGTATGTATGCATGCATGCATGTATGTATGTATGTATGTATGTATGTGTGTGCATATATGTATGTGTGTGTATGTATGTATGCATGCATGTATGTATGTATGTATGTATGTATGTATGTATGTATGTGTGTATTTGTGTATGTATGTACCCGACTGGCGTGAAGGTGATGGTGTAGGCTGGGCCACATACGCTGATGCGGCCTGGGGCGGCATAGCCGGGCAATAGTTGCACTCTAGGCAGCACGCCTTGCACCTTAGATATATTTGGACATGTGTGTTTGCATAATGAAGAATTAGATGTATTAGTACTTATATTTGATATATTTATTGGCATGCACAGACCTTGACATGTTTGTACGTATTGGCGCAATATTGACTTGATATGGTTGTATACCTTAAGCTCCTGCAGTGCGTCTGCCAGGGCGCAGGTGGACAGGCCGGCCAGGCGCGCGACGATGCCAGCAGGCACGGGGCGGGCCGGCGGGGATGGCGAGGAGGGCGAGGAGGCGCCTTGTGAGCGCAGAGGGTAGGCAGAGATGGAGGGGAAAGGAGATGGTAAGGGGGAGGAGGAGGAGGAGGAGTAGTAGTAGTAGGAGGAGGAGGGGTGCGCCGGGGTGGCGGCGCGGGAAGCAGAACAAGACACACTCGGCCCACACACGCCTTGCATTCCTGATAGAAAGAGCGTGTGTGAAAACAAGTATGTGTGTTTGTATTACTAGGTATGTTCAAAACGGATTGGGTAGATGTATACATGCAACATGAACCAAACAGCCTCACTTGCTCACGTGAATACACATAACTGAAACATGAAAACAACAACAACAACAACAACAACAACAACGACGACGACGACGACGACGACAATAATAACAACAAGACCAACCACCATTTGCCACACTCCAACTAGTTATTGATGATTAATTGAATGAAAAACAACAACAGCAACAACAACAACAACAACAACAACAGCAACAACAACAACAAGAAAAAGAGAACAGAGAAAAGAGAACAGAAAGAAAGAAAGAACAAAGAAACAAAGAAACAAAGAAATAAAGAAAGAAAGACAGAAAGAAAGCAAGAAAGAAGGAAAGATGGAAAGAAGGAAAGGAAAGGAAAGCAAAGCAAAGCAAAGGAAATGAAAGGAAATGAAAGGAAAGGAAAGCAAAGGAAAGCAAAGGAAAGCAAAGGAAAGCAAAGCAAAGGAAAGCAAAGGAAAGGAAAGGAAAGGAAAGAAAAGAAAAGCAAGGAAAAGGGAAAGGAAAAGGGAAAGGAAAAGGAAAAGGAAAAGGAGAAGGAAAAGGAAAAGAAAAGGAAAGGAAAGGAAAGGAAGGAAAGGAAAGGAAAGGAAAGGAAAGGAAAGGAAAGGAAAGGAAAGGAAAGGAGAAAGGAAAGGAGAAAGGAAAGAAATTTTTTGGAGACACTCGACTTCAGCAATTATTTTAATTTCATACTCCCTGTACAACTTATTTATTAAACAGAACAGAGAAACAGAGACCGAGACCGAGACCGAGACCGAGACCGAGACCGAGACCGAGACCGAGAGAGAGACAGAGACAGAGACAGAGAGAGACAGAGACAGAGACAGAGACAGAGACAGAGACAAAGACAGAGACAGAGACAGAGACAGAGACAGAGACAGAGACAGAGACAGAGCAGAGACAGAGGCAGAGACAGAAAAAGAAAGGAGTTGGACCTCTGGGCTGTGTATCTGTCTTGGATTTGTTTTAGATTGAACTACTGTATCAAGTGACCGTCTCTTCTTCTTCTTCGTTTTTATTGAGAGAACACTCTCTGTGTCTCTGTCTCGTCTCTGTCTGTCTCTGTCTCTGTCTGATCAATCCTCGCCAACCGGCCGCGGCCGACATGAGGCCTTGCCGCGTTCAAGACGGAAGGGCCGCTGCGTCCAGAGATCTTCTCTATTGTCAACTTCTTGGAACCAAGGTGACAGACAGACAAAAACACAAATGCATCCTCTCTCTCTCACACAGACACTCTCTCATCTCTCTCTTCTTCTTCTTCTTCTTCTTCTTCTTCTTCTTCTTCTTCTTCTTCTTCTTCTTCTCCTTCTTCTTCTTCTTCTTCTTCTTCTTCTTCTTCTTCTTCTTCTTCTTCTTCTTCTTCTTCTTCTTCTTCTTCTTCTTCTTCTTCTTCTTCTTCTTCTTCTTCTTCTTCTTCTTCTTCTTCTTCTTCTTCTTCTTCTTCTTCTTCTTCTTCTTCTTTAATGAAAGCGAAATTGTACAGAGACTAGAGTCAGAACTTAGTCAGAAATCGAGGGAGAAATGAAATATAAACTAGATATGATAGAGGAAACAAAAATGGGAAAATAAACATAAATGTAGATATGAGGGGAGAAATAGAGGGAAAATTGTAAGAGGAAAACTAGATATGATAAGGATTTAGAAAAGGCAGGGAAAAGGGGAAAATGAGAGGGAAAACTAAGAACTCAAGAAAAGGAAAAGAGGATTTATTTTTAACACAAGTTCAACAGAAAGCTCCTGGAAAGAATAAAATGGACGAGAAAAGAAAGAGAAAAGAGAAGGAAAGAAAGAAAGAAAGGGACATATTTTATATTGTAGAATATATATTTAGTCTTAAAAAAATGAATATATTCGGCCGATCGCAAGAACAACAATCAATAGATACTAAAACTATTGCAGTTACTGCCACTCCAACACTGACACGAGTTATTCCAAATGTGTATAACTCTACAGCACTCAGATCCGCAATGACTAAAGAGAAAAAAGATTTGTGTGTGTGTGAGTGTTTTGTTTTGTTTTGTTTTGTTTTGTTTTGTTTTTGTTTTTGGTTTTGTTTTTGGTGTTGTAGTTATTGTTGTTGTTATTATCCTTATTATTATTATGTTTTTGTTGCTCTAGTAGGCGAGCTTTTATCCGCTTTTTGAAGATGTTGAGTGATGTTGTGTCCTTGATATCTTATGGGAGTTGGTTCAATTGGTGTAGGAACTGTTTTGTGAGGTATGGGGTGTTGTAATAAATGAATAGGTTGCTTTTTAGTGAGTGTCGTGTATAGTATGAGTGGATGTTATTGGTTGGGGTGAAGGTGTTGTCGTGTAGTGGTCTGTTGAGTTCTTTGGGGTGGATGAATGGGTGGAGTTCTATACAAACTCTGAGTTTATATAGTTGGATGATATCAAGGATTTCGAGTTGATCGAGGAGCGGTCTAGTATGTGCTCGGTAATGTGTCTTGGTTATTATTCTGATGATTTTTTTAATGTATTTTTTATGAGTGGTTGTATGTGTTTCTTGTTTTTGTCGTGAGCCCAGACGGAGATGTGTTGAATGAGGTGTGGGAAAATGTGTGTGTAGTATAGTAGTTGTTTCATGATTGTAGTGTCGAGGAATTGTTGTGCGTATGGAAGAGAAGTGATTGTTGGCTGTAGTTTGCGTATGATGTTGCTTATATGTTGATTGTATCGTAGGTTGTGTTGGAGTGTTATGCCTAGTAGTTTGGCATGTTGGCATTGTTCGAGTGTGTGATTGCCTATGTTTTTTGTTACGTTCTGTTTAATTTTGTGGAAGATTGTATGTTGTTTTGGTCGGGTTTGGTACGAGGTTGTTGGAGTGGAGTTTTATTATGTTTGTAATGTCATTAATGTATAACAAGAAGAGAGTAGTAGATACGTGCTGCCTTGCGGAATGCCATGTGTGATAGTGCGTTTGTGTGCTTTTGCGTGCTGTGTGTGCACTTCTTGGGCTCGGTTTGAAAAATTGGATGCAAAGAAATTAACAGTGTCTTCGGAGAAGTTGAAGTTTCTTCGGAGCTTGTTAATAGCTTTGCGTGTTCTACTGGGTTGTAGGCTTTTGACAAGTCTACGTAAAGCGCTAGCACGAGCTCTTCTTTATCTTTGTGTTTGTGTATTTGGTTTAGGATAGTTTGGACTGTCATAGTAGTGTTTGAGTTTGGGGGAATGCGTATTGCGTATGATTTTATGCTATGTTTTGTGAGATGGTCCATGATTTGCTTATTTATTATTGTGTCAAGACTTTAGCTATTATTGGTAGCCATGAAATAGGTCTGTAGTTGACTGGCAGGCTTGTGTCGCTGGCTTTGTATATTTCTATTACTTTAGTGGTTTTTAGTGCATCTGGGTAGCTGTTTTCTTTAATTGCCTTATTGAAGAGTTCTGTAAGTGTGGGCGCAAGGTAAGCATGCATGTCTTTTATTATCGCAGGCTTTATTTTATAGATTTCTTCTGCTTTATCTCTGTTTATGTTTTTGAGCGTTTTTTGTACTGTGTCATGTGAAAAAGTATGTAGTTTGAAGCTAGGGTGTGTGTGTCTTTCTACCTCTATATTTTCTTCCTGTTCTATCTTTGGTATGCTGTTGCTTGTTTTCTTGCCTATTGTTATGTAGTGATCGTTGAATGCTTTTGCTATGTCTGTTGGGTCTGTGTACGTTTTGTTGTTATAGTGTGCTACTGCTGATGTTCTTGGTGGTTTGTTGTTTGGGACTCGTCCTTTGAGTTTTCTGTGTTGTTTCTTTGTGTTGTCTTTGTTTTCTTATATTACTTTCATTATTTCTTCTTGTTTTGCTTTGTGTATTATTTTGTTGACTTTGTACTTGTGTGCTGTGTAAGCTCGCTTGTTTTCTGCTGTTGGCTTATC
>WBZZ01004608.1:15000-17500 GCA_019918135.1 Paulinella micropora
AGTATTAATCATGGCTACTTTAGCTATCTCCCTCTTCGTAAATGCATACTCTGGAATGACGGTAAGATTGAAGATATACATGCATGCATGCTATGCAGCCTTCTCTCGAGGACTGGGCGATGCTCGAGGAACAACAGCCAGAAGGTAGGTAGGTAGGTAGGTAGGTAGGTAGGCAGATAGGCAGGTAGGCAGGCAGGTAGGTAGGTAGGTAGGTAGGTAGGTAGGTAGGTAGGTAGAAGGAAGAACCATCATCATCAGACGCTTCCTGTGCTACCACTAGGCTTCTCCTTCCTGCCCTACCGCTGGCTGCAGCTACTCTTCCCCACCCGCGCCGCGCCCATCTGCTGCCAACCGCCTTCCCTGGACCTGCCCGACCTCATTGCCGAAATTTCCGCCAGTTTCGACAGTCCGGCCGCGTCGCTGCAGCAGCGCTGGCTGGAGGAGTACGTGAGCCTGGACCGGCCCGTGCTGGTGAAAGGCGCGATGGCGGCTGTGCAGGCAACAGCTGCTGGCACGGCCGGCCCCGCACGCCGCCGCCGCGGACGCGACCTGCAGCCCGTGCTGGCCTGTGGCAACGGCAGCACTTGGAGCAGAGAACACGTCGACAGGGAGCTGGGTCACTTGCCTGTGCGGACTTCCACTGTGCCGCACGGTGACACCTACGGCTTCCACAGCACCCAAACCACAATTGGCGAGTTCCTGGATGTGCACCTCCCGCGTGATGAGGATGACTGGGGTGCGGAGGAAATGGTGACACACCGCTACGGGGGAAATGAGGAACAGGTGGCTCCTCCCGACCAACTGCTCCGGGCAGGACTGGACGGTAAGCTGAGTGTGGACGGTGCCTACGGGGAGGGGCTCGCACTGCCTCTGCCAGAATACGCCTTCGACACGCAAGGTCCGATTGAGGGCCACCCGATCGCCTTCGGGTGCCTCCCCAGGTCGCTCCTGGACCTTGCTAGGAAGGCCATGCCCACAGAAGAGTCCGAGCAGGACGCTTTTTTAGACGCCAGCGCAGAGCAAGCAGACCAAGACGAGCAGAACCAGCTGTCCAGGCTGCAGCAGTTCTTAGCCAATCGCACGATCCCGCACTTCATGCTGGGCAGGCCGCTCTCGGGCGCCATGCCGCACTTCCACGGGCCCGCCCTCAACACGCTAGGTGGCACCGCCCGCCCATGTGCATACTTACGTACATACGTCCATACATACATACGAACACGCTGCTATGCATGATATTTCTGTCTCAGTCCCTGCCCGATCTCTGCCTGCTCTCCCTCTCACAGACAACGTTTTCTGTGTTGGTAGTGTTTGGTGCCAAGCTATGGCTGCTGTATCCTCCCGAGCATGCCTTCTTTGCCCGCCAGCCCGCCTTGCCTTGGTACTTCCAACACTACCTCGCACCCAGCCGCAACTCCTCTTCCTCCTCCTCCTCCTCCTCATCCTCCTCCTCCAGCCACCCCTCGCCCGATTTAGCAGACTCCTCCAGCCACCGGTCGCCTGATCCTTTGGATGGGTGGTCTATCCCGCATCTCCGCTTCCTGCAGCGAGCAGGAGAAACTGTCTACGTGCCGGCGCGCTGGTCTCATGCCGTCTTGAACTTGGCAGACTCCTTGGCTGTCGCGTTTGAGCTGCGCTTGTGAACAAACAGGGCTCGCCCGGTTAGGGTTCAGGTTAGGATTAGGGTTACGTTCATGGCTCATGCAATCTGTAAATGGTGAAATTTCCACGAAATCCCGACCTGTTATGTGTCAAAAAACCTTTTTGTGTTGTTTGTGCGAAAATTTTTTTTGGAAGTTTTCATGGACATGTGTGAACACAAGCTTTTGATGTTGTATGAAAGCAATGTTTTTGAAGTTTTGTTGACATTTTCCTTGCCTTTTCTTTAAAGAGTGTGATAGAAATGTTTCTATTTCAATTAGTTCAAAGTAGTTCAACCATCTACTTTCCAACTACTTCAAGTGGTTCAAGTATTTAAATCATGACATACGCACACAGACACACACACACACACACATACACACACTAGTTCAATCATAACAACGTAACCGGAACCTCGAGGGTGCTCTGAGTTAAGCTGGCAAGTGATGTCGCGTATGATGATTTCAGATTCACTTTCTGTACACCTTTTCTAAATTATGTTCATCTGGATGCTTTCTCTTCTTGCTTTTTCTCTGGATACGCCTTGATATGCTTTGCCTGTCTCTCACACTTCATCTTAAGTTGGTAGTGTGTTATATTTGTTGTTTGATGTTAGTTTGATTTTATGTGCTTTTGAGATTAGACATACATACATATTATATATATATAACTAGCATGAACTTAATTTTCAGTAAGTCATTTTTTGTTAACTGATAAAGCTTATTTTTGAAGCGCTAATAGCTAAAATAATTTTTCTATATTACTTTACTAGTCTAGAATATAAGATTTAGTTTTCTTGATATTAAATTTTCTTATTTCAAATATGTATTAAATGTACCGGTACTTACTACTATTTCAAATT
>WBZZ01004608.1:22500-72500 GCA_019918135.1 Paulinella micropora
CTTTGCTTTCAGAGTGAGAGGGTGAGTCAGAAGAGTCAGAGGATTCAGCGTTTAGACTTATCATCTTCTTCTTTTTAATGAAGTCTGATGCTTTCAGCTTTCGTCTTTCCCCTCTGCTACCTTCTTTCTTCTTCTGCTTCTTTGCTCCTCCGTCTTTCTTCTTGTGTCTGTCTGTCTTCTCACTCTGACTGTCCTCTCTTTTCTCCTTTACATGCAACTTCTCAGAGATCCTAGTCTTCCTTCTTATGTGGCATCTCAAGGGACCGTGTTCGTCCTTAGGACAGTCTGAATTGACATCTCACAAGGCAGAAAGCTATTTTGTGGTCAGGAGATAGGCAGTTCCAGCAAATGCTATCCTCCCCGTCACCATAACTCCCTAGTGCAGTCTGTGACAGCTTGCCCTTCTTCTTGCCCTGAGCTACTCCTGCTACTGTGTTGATAGTGATAGGGTCACTCTTAGAGCTACCGGATTCATAAAGTTTATGCATCCTAGTCTCGGATACGTTGCTCTGAGCTAACTGTTCTACTACCTTGAGGAATTCGGGCAGCTTAGGTCTTTGAGTAGGCAATAGAGAACACCAGGTGTTGCGATCGTAGGCTTGAAAAGGGGGTAGATGCTTTAGCTTCTTCATTATCATGCCTGTCTTCATCATTTCTGGTATCACTCCCATCGTCTTCTCCTGCGTCTTGATAGTAGTAAGATAGTCAGCTAACCAACTACTCACCTCACTAACCTTCTTGGGATATGAATGGTATAGTTTCTCCTGGTCCCCTTCAAACCTTATAAGGTCCAGACCTTCATAATGTTTCTTGAGGGCGAGGAAACGTGCTACACCATCAGTGTCCCCCTGTCTCATGATGGTCATCACCTTTCTATCATGTGCACATGATTGAAGTAGAAAAGCATAGAGCAACCTATTCAGCCTAGCTTCCTTCTCTCTCATGCAATGCTCATGATATTTAGCCCCAAATTGTAATGCAAATAGCGGTGAGGGTCTGCTCCTCCCCGTTAACACTGGTACTTCGGATTTTTGGCCCGTAGGTATGGCGGTAACGGGGGCAGAGGCAGTTTGTGCACTTGTTGTTTCTCGACTCTCTCCTTTCTTTCCCTTATCTTTACCTTCTTCCTTTACTACTGTCTCCTCTTCCTCCTCTCCGTCTTCCTCTTCCTTTTTGGGTGACATGAAAGGTGCGTTAGTAGGGGATTCAGGTCGTTTGGGTAGTTGTATAGGTTTAGCTAAAGGGTGAGACTCAAAGCCCGGAATCATGGATAGGATTTCTGGGTGTGTAACACCTATAACTGATGTAAAGGTGTATTCAAACAACTCCCATCCCTTTCCATGATCGAACTTTGGAGGGCCTAGCCTCATCTTTACCAGATCGGAACCTTGATACGCCATATTGGATTCGGGCGTATCAAGGGCGGAAGGTAGGAGTAAGGCTCAACTACCGCGGTTGGTTTCTCTATGGGTAGAGAAGCGAGATGATGTTAGGAAATAATTAGTTCTTGACGTTATGCTAGCAACTAGGTGGCAGACTTCCGCGCAATCCGCCTAGTGTGACTGGTGGTAGCCTTCCGCACACACACCAGACTGGTGGTAGCCTTCCGCACATACACCAGATTCAAATATTTGGTGACAGCCTTCCGCACATACACCAATTCGTATTTTCGGTGGCAGCCTTCCGCACGCCCCGATAGTACGCAACAAGTGAATAAAGTCTACCAGACCTAACGTTCACGCTACAAGGCTCTATAACATGTGAGACTATTAATAACTTAATAATCTGCCGTATTCTAGCTGTGTCCTACAGTAGAAACTTTATTGAGACTCTTGAAAAGGGCGCCAATGGGACAGCCCGAATACATACTAGGCCGGACATAAGTAATGGCTCTAACGACACACCGTGCCATTACATATGCCGGACCATACTAGACTATCCGGTAAATCATATTAATAGGTCTAACATTATATATAAGCTCAGTGACTCGGACGTCACGTAGTAAAGACAAACAGGCGCCAAAAGACCAGGATAAAATTAGCATTTCAGACATGTCCGGCTAGACGAAATCTCCGAATAGTATAAATAAGTTTTTATCTGATAATTCGGGGGTGATGTCCACAATGGCCGGATTCCGAGGCTCAGTAAGTGACTACTAGTATAATATTACATTGTCAGTACCGAGACCAAATATTTACTACTTGAATAATATAATGACTTCCTAACGACTTGTAGAATGAGGAATACCTAACGTAGAAGGGACTCCGTGATAGTACTCTCCAAGCCAAGGTACTAGTTCCGACAGACCGGAACATAGAGTAATGCCATTATATACCGGATGGGCCGGCACAATCCCCTCTCCCCCCCGAGCGTGCCCTCGTCAGGGTGCGCGCCGGCGAGAAGTCGAGTTAAGACCAGCCGAACCAAACCGGGATAAAATGTGAAAATTATCTCGAGAGATGGTCCGACCTGTGACTGGACACTTCCCCTCGGATAAATTGCACACCCCGTCACGATGTTATCCTAAATTCACTCATCGCCAAGTCCACCTAGTGTGAGTCTATACTAACCCCCGGGTAGTTATTGATAAATTCCATGTTTGTCCGATTTAAGCCCATCGGTTCCGCATTATTCCCCAGATTCGAAAACCGATGCGCTTCTATTGCGTCAGAAGAAAAAATTTGCGTGAGACTACTCACGTAAAATGTATCGCGGCCCCATATCCTTAAACGATATCTGCCGTCACCATAATCCTGCATAAGCCCTCTCGTGTAACATCTGAATCCATGAAAATTGCCATGTAACTAACTAGTGGGAATTTGATCAATCCACCCACTTGCACTCGAACGTCGAAAATTGCCACAAAACTAGTGGGAATTTGATCAACCCATCCACCTCCACTCGAACGTCGAAAATTGCCACGAAACTAAGGTGGGAATTTGATCAATCCATCCACTTCCACTCGAACTTCAAAAATTGCCACGAGACTAGTGGGAATTTGATCAATCCATCCACTTCCACTCGAACGTCAAAAATTGCCACGAGACTAGTGGGAATTTGATCAATCCATCCACTTCCACTCGAACGTCAAAAATTGCCACGAAGTGATCGAAGAACCTTTTACCAAATTAAGGTCCCAGGTGACGCTGTAGTCCCGGCGTGTAGCCCAGGAGTGACTTAAGACGTCGTTGAGGGAAAGCCCCCCCCCCCGCCAAGCCTCAGATACCCCCCCATCGCCGTCCCCCCGGCGCTATCACTCCATGCTTGAAACGACCCCGAGTACCACTTATATACCTACCCGTCTATCCATCCCATGCCCCCATTTGTTACCCCCCTTTTGCCCCCCTGTCCCCAAGGTCGTCCCGTTTTTGTCCTGTATCGTCCCCTTGTTGGTCCTTCCCTTATCCCCCCTATGCACTATCCATACCTATCACTATCCGACCTATAATCTATCCAATTCCATTACTATCCATCCTATATTCTATCCAACCTATAAGCTATCCCATTGTACTACTATCCATCCTATAATCTATCCCCCCTCCTCCCCCCGATTCCGCCATCCCACATTCCGTCTTCCAGGTTGGTCCGCCCCCGTGCTCGTGTTGCTACCCGTGCATATATATATATATATATATATATATATACATATCCCGATCTGCATGCCGAGCGGTAAATGTCTTCCGGTCAGCCTTCCGCCGTCTTCGCGTCCCTGCGCGGCAAAATAGAAATAGATTCCATGAGTGACACATTCCGAGTGTACCGTGGCCTTGCTCGCCATATGGGCCTGTTGCCCTTCCGCGGTACCTGTGGGTGTATTTGTATTACCCCCTCCACTCTCCTCTTCATCATCATTCTTCATCTTTCTCTGCATCTTCTCAGTCTTTTGCGTCATCTTTTTCCCGTTCGTACCCCCTACGCTTACCCTTTGTCAAGCCACCGCAGGCTGAGGGTGAATATCAATAAGTGAGCGTGAGGGTGATCAGTCCGTCAACGTCATCGACCTCGCTCCCCGGCGGGTTAAAATATTATCCTCCAAAGGCTCATAGGCCTGTCGTCGCGTCCCTGCGCGGAAAAAGAATTGTATCGTCGCGCCCCGCGCGAGATAAGATTATCCATCATTGCGCCCTGCGCGGAAAATCCATTAAGCCAAAGGACACTTAGAGATGTTTGTCGTGTATTTTTCATGCGTTGCTTCCAACCAGCACATGAAAGTACACGATTAGTATCGTGGTCTCTGTGTGAAGCCCATAATTTCCAGAGGGTTGATTTTTCCGATTCCCGTTCAGACGATGACGTCCGTGCCCTTGCGCTCCTGCGCGTACCAAGTGTATACCATACACTTTTGGATCAAGTGATCCACTATCCTCAGCCGTTTCCCCCGGGCGCACCACCCCGGTTTCGGTCATCATCTTATCTTTTCATTCTTCTCTTTCTCACTCATTTCTCGTCTCTCTCTCTCTCTTCCTTTCTTCCTCTTTCTCTCTCTCATCTCCTTCCCCTCCTCGTCCTCCGCTCCGTCCCCGAGGGACGCTTCCTTCCCCTCGATCCCACCTGCGCCGGTGGTGCCCCGATAATCTCAAAGGACCAGCCTCTCTCCTCCACCTCATCCCAGATGAACGTGGGGATTCGCCGCTCGTCCGTGAGGTCAAAAGGTATGTCCAAGACCTCCCTAGGCCGTGATTGCACGGTATAGGGCGTGTGGTCCTTGTCATCCAACTGGATGCTGACATCCCAAGTCTCCCGTTTCTGCCCCAGTTCTCCAGAAAAACTGGACTGAACCGACGGTCCTTTTCCATGTTAGTCCCATCATCGCTCCTCCAGAACTGCATTACTGGGGCAATGCCCACCGCCGCTTTGGACCTCGTACGTCCTCCGACCCTCAATATCCGCATGACATAGAAGTCATAAGGCAGCGGAATCACTATTTTATAACGCGGAATCCGTATTTTTTGGATATATACACAGATATCTTTTTTGGAAAAAAACGGTCGAAAGGACCGGTCTTCTTGGTTGTACATGCAACACAAAGGCATCATGAAGTATTGAACCCTTGGTATGCATAGTCGTGAGGTAGGAACAGAACTTTGGTTCCAGTTATCCTCAGGATTTTTAGAACCTAGCTCTGTTTCGATCAACTGATTATTAACACCCCACTTGCTAATTTAAGGATTTTTAACCCAAGCATCAGAGCTACAGTATGCGCTCATGCAAGGACTAAAATCCAGCAACTAGGTCGCATCTGTTTGCGGTGCCGATTTCAGAAGAACAATCGGCACCTCAAACAAACTGCGCAGCAAGAGTAATCTACGCTCATCAACAAGTCAGTGTTGTCTTCTTCGGACTTCTCTGTCACATTAGACCGAGAAGTCCGAAGACGACCAGCAATCAGCAACTTCTCGGGAAGCTGAACAGTAGCACTTCCAAAAAGCTGAAAAGTTGCGCGTAGTCATCGACGTTCCGGAGCCTCATCAGCGCTGGCTGAATTTATTCACAAGCAAAATCAAGCTAGTGAATGGAACCAGCCAAGCTAGTAACGTTGTCATCAGGCGCAGCATTTCCAAGTCGCCAATAATCGCGCAACTTAGAATTGCAAATTGTTCAACAAGGAGCAGTTCATCCTCAGAGAACCCAGCTTCTTGTAGCCTTTCATTCTTTCCCTATATACTAGGTTGAAATACTTAAGCAAAAAGAATAGAACTTGTGGGTGCCCCAATGGAGAAAAAAAAATAAAAAAAACTTCTGCAGGAAACAATATTGTTCAATAGCCGCATACTAGGTCACAAAGCAAGTGTGCTCTACAAAGTGTTTGGACAATCTTTTGTCCAAAAACTAGGTAGAGTGCCAGCAAGAAACGTCGCCAAGATTGCTGCACCGACACATGTTGCATTTCAAGCTTAGAAGTACAACATCAAGCGATGCACAAGAAACAGTTCATCCGCAGAGAACCAAGCTTCTTACTTTATGGAATTCTCCTGCCTGCCTGCAACATTTAAATACATTTCATTTATGAACCTGTACTTGTGGGTTCTTCACGTGGCACTTCCCCCGGGAAAAGTCGTAGAGCAGAAAACTTTGAATTTCCGATCTTTACTAATATAAAAATCGGCAATTCAAACGTCAGTAGCAACCGATGTCATTGGTTACGAAAGCAAGGCTCACGCGCGTCTGAATTATTACGGAGCGAATGTGCCTTGCTAATGAGCATCGTCCCAGGCGGTAGTACCAAGGGAACCAGGCGTTCTTAGAGGATATGAGCCTTGTGACCTTGAATTTGTTAAGTCAGGCTTAAGCCGGGTTAACCAACCCAAAATCACCAGTAACTGAGGAAGCAGTCCATCCGCAGAGAACCAAGCTTCCTATTTTTATTTTGCTTGCTCGTGCAAGGTGGAAATGATTTTTCTGCAAGAATTTCTGCTTGTGGGATTTATTTTCCAAAATTGACCGCGACAACGTGGCCTATTTCATGAGCTGCAATCGACTGTGAAGAAATTTTATTACCAGCCTCACATGCAAAGCAAAATTATTGACCAGCACCAGACACAACTGTGGTTCTACTTATCCGTAGGATTTTTAGTATCAAAGTCTGTTTGCTTCCACTGAGTTTATTAAACAGTTACGTCGATGTGAATTTTCTTGATGTAGGATAAAGTGAAAACCGGTAGCTTGATCCGAGTGTTTTGAGAAAAGTTTCTGACCACATTGCTCAACATTGCATTTGCGGAGTCGACAGTTTACTGATTCATACTCTGAGCGATCATGACACCCAAACAAGACCCGCAATTCTTCATATGTAGCCGTGGCACAGACCACAGACAATGTTTCTAGTAAAAAACAAGCTGCATTAGTGACTTGGACCCTCAGCAGCAAAAGAAATAATCATAAGTCTTCTCGTATTGACCTCGCCCTCTTGCGTACATTGCATTGCACGCTTGAAGAACTTGCAGACTCTGAGTTATCCTCGGCATCTGAGGAAGAGGGAGAAGTTACAGGTCGTTTTTTGTTTGATTTTCGAGTTGGATTTAGAGCTTGAGCCTGCTTGACAGCCTCCACGATGTTCAGGCCTGGAATTGCCCGCAGTCTGATGTCGGTGGTGATGAGCCTGATGAGGTTTTGTCGAATCATGTTCGCTTTTGTGAGCAGGTCCGAAGATTTTCCCCAGTGCACTAACATCGGAGCTGCAAGTTGCTGCCCTTGAACCTGGTTATTTTCGTCGCTCCCGACCAGAAATAGATTTTCATCGGGTGTGATCTTGAAACTCACGTCATTGTCCACATCTTGGCCCTGTGATCGCAGAGTTTCCATCAGCCTCTGGTCCTTCTCCGTGAGTTTTTCCTTTTTCTCACTGTACTTTCCTAATCCTCTCCGTACCAACGAACCCTCATCCATGTTGCACAACCCAGACGGTCCTGGAAAATTTTCAGGATCTTGAACACGCACACAGGCTGCTGGGTTTTTCCTGACTCTTCTTCGACCGAGTATTCAACTCTAGCCAAGACCATGTCATTAGGCTTCAGGAAAGGTTGTCTCTTTTTCAAGGCTGCGGTGTTATCATCTCTTCTCTTCTCAGCTCCGTCTGTCGGTCGACCTTGGTTAGGGAAGCGGATATCGAATTTCTCGAGCGGAGTGATGTCTCCAAGGTGGGCGTCCTGGGCTGTGACTCGGTTTGAATTTCGACTTGCAGTCGCCAACTGGTTTCGATGGACTGGCAGGAATGAAACCTGCGGCAAGTTGGAGTCAGGTGCACCACCTACAGAGGTCTTCGCTTCCCTTGCAAACCCAACACCTTCTAATAGTACATCCTGCTGGTCGGTTGTAGAAGGACCATCGAATTCAATTGCCTGCTCGTTTGAATCAATCATCTATACAGCATCAAAAGAAAGTGCAGCGTCTTCAGTTAAATTACTTCCAGTGACGGAATTGGAGGTAAGCTCAGGCTACTTTTGCACGTCTCTTCCTCCTGCCTGTGCATTGCTTGCGTTTGGTGGTTCTTGCTGCTGAATTTCCTGCCGTAGAAAAACACACCAGCATGTTTCTGCATTGAAGAGCAAGACACCAGAGATGTTATAAGTGGCACATGGAGGAAGTAAACAATTTTGTACTGTTTTGCAAACAAACTCAAGGTGGTGAGTGCTTCCATGTTGAGACATGAAGCTGCAGATTGTTGCATGCAAGAGGACTCTGACCTGGTGCTCAGGCACTTCTCTATGGGCTTGCAGAAAAGTGTGGTAAAAACTCCAGGTTTCAGGTCCTACAAATTCTTCTTGCAACGCCAAATCTCGAGTGCATTCACTGCTCTTGACATGCGCAGCCAAGTTTGCGGCAGCAGTCTGCTTTTGTCGGCGAGTAAGGTTTCTCGTTTCGTTGTCCTGTCTGTTGCTGATGATGACGTCGCATTGCGCAGAGGCAAGCTTGACACAAAGCTCACAATCTGACTCTTGCAAAGCGGCTTGATGAGCGCGAACCTTTTTCCATGAGCGCAGGGTGTCCTCGGTCGGTAGGCGGATTAAAGGTCGCCGGCCACCCTGTCCTGCAGACCACTCTCCTGCATCGGAAGTGTCCGACGAGTAGCTTGGATTTGGACTGCTGTCATTAATCTCCGATTCATCCACAGCAACCTTAAGGAAAGATTCAAGACCTAGGATGATCTTGTCCAGCTCCGTGATATTGAAGAGAGACGCTGCGGGGACAAAAAAACAAAGTTTCTGGAAGCTGAAGCCGTAATGGCGTTTGGCTGGGAATCCAATTCTCCATGCGGGTCCACTCTTTTGTCTGCACGCAGACTCCACCTTCTTCGTCCCGAAGTTGGATATCAACAGGAATCCATTAACATCGCGAGACCCGCAAAAGGTATCCTTGTTGAAGGCTTGCGGTTCATCCTAGAAACGCTTAAAGTTCACAATCCAGTTGCGTTTCAGCATGCAGACATGAATAACATCGTTTTCCATTGCCAATCTGCAAGCTTTCGCCAGCTCAGGAAATGTGTGCGCAGGATTTGCCCACAAAACTTCGAGTCTACGTCCGCGTGGGTATGACCAACAGGGAGGAAACCGGCTTCGACTTGCTTGAACAAGGTGCTTTCTACCATGCGAAGAAGACATGAGTCAGATTGAGGCGGCCCATGCGAAGAAGACATGAGTCTTGTTGTCAGCGTTGGTTTTGTCCATCTGGATGAAGAGCTTGGGTGCAAGCTTGCCATCTGGGGTTTTGGGAAGAAATTGAAAAGAGTCCATCAGTAAAGTGATAGTGGTGCCGACAGTGTGCGGCACATCTGCCGGAGCGACGTAACAACACGTGCCAACACCGTGGATCAACACGGCAATGACCCTTGCCTGCGTCGTGGCTGCTGCGTTGTCCCGATCACGAACTCCATTGGCAAAAGGAACGGCGGTCTTAGCTTGGTCCATTCCATCAATCGCGACGCTTGCGTAGAGGCGAGGTTGTTCACGAGCCAACTTGACGTGATTAGCATAGATCGCTCGTTCCTCCCTGACCTCGCTGAAGTGCGCAGCCCTTCTTCGACGAACAGCATGCAGTTCCTCTTTCGTTTTGGCGGCCATCAAAGCTGTAAAAGATTCAGTGCATTCCTTGCACTTACCAACCGGGGGATCTTTTCTGATGACAAGATCTTCAAACGTGGAGCGTTTGTTTACCGAGCCTGTCCAAATTTTCAGGAACGTAGACTCCGTCTTGTCCGAATCAATGTGAGAAGCAGGATATTCGATCTTGGCCTCATGAATGGCAGCTTCCCAGTAGGTTTTTTTTTTCTGGTAAGGCAAGTAGGTGAACTTAGAAGCAGGATCTTTTTCCCCAAGGTCTTTCTGCGCAAAACATATTGGCAACTACGAAGAGGATGCAATGAAAATAAAAAAGGAGGGCAACAGAACCTAGGTTCCAATTATCTGTAGGATTTTTGGAACCGAGTTGTGTTTGCTTGCGCAACGAGGAAAATAGAAAAACGACAGCATGAATTTACACATGTTACAATTTAACAAAGAAATGAGGACGCCAGCAAAGGTATTTTTCAAAGTAGCATCGCTTGAAACCACCTCGGTCTACATCGATGTCTGAGCGGAGAAGCCGACGCTAGTTGGGATCTCGGTCGCTGATGGATCGAACGACTGCCCAACGATGGTAGCTCAAGCCGTATATGCGGCGGACACAAGCCTCACAAAAAGGAAATTGTGCCACAAGAATGGTTTGCAAAGGATCACTTCCGCTTTTGAGTTGCGGTTGTTGCTCATCAGGTCAAGAATGACCTCGCTCTGGTAGGACCTGTTCAAAGTCCAGAAACGCAGCCTTTTCAAAGCGAGACGATTAATAAGCTGAGGGGTTTGGTCTTCTTCCAAACCAAGACAACAGCGCTTGACAGAAGATAAACTTTGCTGCCACTGAGATTCCAACACTTGCTTCGGCAGCCTAAGGGTTGCAGAGAAAATCAAAAAACAACTGTATGAAACTTTTTTACTCCAAACTGAACAGAATGATGTTGGAGATTCTCTATAAAAAAAGGGCTTAAAAGTATACGATAGGTTCTTAACACAACAATGTTCCAAAAATCATGCGGATAACTGGAACCAAACACGTGTTGGTGCTTTTGTAGGTTTTACACAAGCAAAATGTTGTCCTTTTTGGTGCACAGGCAAAAAACAAGGCTGACAGTCTGCAAACGTCATGTGTGACCTCTTGTGACGTCGTCGACTGGACTCCTGGTCGCTTTGCTCAGCACCAGAGTCACTTGCAGAAACATTGCCTTGGTCCTGCTGGGCAAGTTCTTCACCGTACAAAGCTTGCAACATGTGCTGATAATCTTCAAGGCTGTCAACCTTGACGTCTTCCACGTGACTGCATGAATGTGTATGCATGTGTTTCCCGATGTCGTTCACACTGAGTTTTTCATGTTGGTGTTTTCGACGAGCAGCTGAAGCAGAGGTTCTCTTGACTTCTGCATCTTGACCTCGATCTCGATGACTTCGATGATGTCATCTAGAGCTAGAAACACGTGCTTGCGACTTCCTGTCGTGCAAGGAGTTGACAACAGCTGTGGTGGAACTAGCCAAGACACCCAGCGGCAGAGGTTGAGCGATGGTTGTGTTCTGCATGTGAAATGGCTACCGAGGTGGTGTTCTCGGTGGAAATATCAAACACAACTTTGGTTCTACGAATCCTCAGGATTCCTGGAACCAAGTCTGTGTGTCTAGTGGGTTTGCAACCAGACCCAAAATGAACCAGATTCCAAATGAACAGACTCGCGTCCAAAAATTTGAATTAAAAAAATAGAATTCTGAACTTCAGCTCGACAATGTGCCATTGGGCCCTGTCAGGCCTACCGCTTGATTCCTCACAGTGCAAATTGGTAAGGCAAGTGAACATGCAAGCGAAATTGAAATTGGCGAAACAATGATTTGGTCAGACAAGCAATTCGGCAAAGACTAAAATGAAAAAGCCAACGCTTTAGTCAGCAATGGCACGCACCCAAACCAGTTTGACAGGCTGTCCCACTTCATAAATCAAGTTTTTACCAAGCACCAAAGTGCTGAAGGCCTGTGGTGCAAAACCTCAGACCAGAAAGCTTAGGTTACGGGTGGTGACATAACATAGCTACACGCAAGACGAGAGGAGGTGCTCCGGAAAGGGGGAGAAAGCCCACCCCGAGGGGTATAGGTATCGGGATATCACGTGCTGCACTCAGCAAAGGGCTTACCTTGACAGGGATACTCCAAGTAGAGGTAACACAACTTCGTTCCAGGAATCCTACAGATAAGTAGAACCGATGTTGTGTTAGGATGATCCGTCTCAAGACTACAGCCAAGCGACCCTTTGCACTATGACGATCTGTTTCTATCCCCCGCGTAAACCAGAGACTGTGCCGGAAATGATGTTTTTCCTCCTGCCCAAAGGGCAGAAACCTGCGAACAAAAAATCTTCCTTCACAAACAAGGAGTATGAGCAGATGCTGCAAGATCCCGAGGACCAACATGTCGTTCTCAAGCACGAAGGAGAGTGGTTCCCACCTACTTCTTTTTTTCACAAAACATATATTTTTGTTCGTGCATTTTGCTGCCGTCGGAAGTTTTTGTGTTTAGAAGTCTTGTTGCTTTGATGCTTTTTTCATTCGTTTTCCCCTTGGTTCATGACAGGTACAAGTTCTCATGGAAAGATTTTGTCGCTCCCGTGCAGAAATGGCATTCTCTGTGCGTAAAGGATGTTAATCTCGAGCTGATTCTGGTCTGATTTCTTCATGTTGTGATGCTTGTTATTGTAAGTTTTGATGGGAAGGATGTATGGAGGAAGCAACGCAACATTTTCTTTTGTCGTTTTTACTTTGAAATTGGTTAAAGTGTTTACATTTTCATCAACACAATGCTGTTCTACTCATCTGTAGGATTTTTGGAACATAGTTGTGTTAAAAATTTCTTTTCCTTGCTGTGTTTATCGACCTCAATTACTTAATTATTTTATAAATTTAAAAAACACAAGTTTTTTCTTTCGGCAGATGCTTATTTGCTTCTCGGTTCTGTGGCAATTGAACCTTCAAGAATATCAAGAAGCGGGCGTTGACTCTGCTATGCTTGCCCATCAGTTTTACAACATGCTCGATTCCTTCAAGGTTAATGATGGTTTCAAGACCACGCCTGGGAAAAGGTTCCGTATGCCATGTTACCATCACACAATTCGATTCGTTTTTTGTCCCTCGTCATTTTGTCTGCAACACAACTTGGTTCCAAAAATCCGTCAGATAACTGGAACCAGATGTCTGTTTGGTTAGGAACAAAGACAAGACAAATTTCTTGTACAAAAAGGCCATCGAAAAGAATCTGACAAATCCGTTTCCTGCCATCAAAAATCTCCCAATCGTTTCTCGCATCACAAAAAAAGGGAAGGCAACGGAAGACCTTATTCCTACTGGCGTTTTCTTGTGGGTGACGGAAGAAATGGGAACGAAACCCTCAACAAGCAGTTCCTCAAGTGCAGGCTCGTCTATATCGAGCCTGTCACGCTCCAGTTCAACGAGTTCCGCAGCATCATTGCCGAAAAATCCCAGTATAACTCAGACATTTGTTGGGTCCCCTTCGAACCAAACCAAGGTGGTTGCTTCACCGACAGCAAGTAGGGTCCAGTCCCCTTCTTCTCTTGTCCTGGGCAGCAACACTGCACCTGTTCCCATGATTGCTGTTGCCGAAAACGAAGACACGCAAGAAACTCTTGTTGTTCACGACCAGGCAGCCGACACCGAAAGTAAGCAAACAAGCATGGAAGTTGAACAGGAAGAATTAGAAGAACCCGACGACGAGAGCGTTGAAGAAGAGGGCGAACCGACTGAGCAACAAGAAAAGAAACATGATAAGCCAGAGGAACAAGGAGGGCAAGATCAAGGAAAACCGTTTCGAGAACCTGCCGCCTGCTTATGTTTATCCAGTGATGTTGACGGCCAAAGGCAAACAAAGTATTGGGTTAATCGACGAGGACAAGTTTGTTCAACCGTTCTGGAATGACCCGATGAATTACATGCAATTCTCCACTATTCAACAGTTCCAGGAGGCCAAGGTCACGGAGAACACTCAGTTGGCTTGGCCTACGGACGAAGTCAAGAGGACTTACTCGAACGCGAAGCACCAAGATGTCTACTACTTGGTGCTTGGAGGAAACCATGGAATCACCGCACTCAAGGAGGCTCTGGCTACAGACCCCAAATTGGCTCACCCGCTTTTGTGCTTCAAGTCTTGCCTTGTGTACGTCAACTTGACCAAGCTGGATGCCCATGCCGTGGGCAGCATAAGTCAGAAGGCGGCAATGCATCACTGGAAAGAGGACAATTTTGCTACGATCAGTCCCTTTTTCCTTTTTCCGTAACACAATGTCGGTTTCAATTATCCGACGGATTTTTGGAACAAGCTTCTGTTTGACTTTTGTTGGTCCAGCCACCAATTTAATTTGTGAATTTGTCAACAAACCTTGGTTCTAAAAATCCGTCAGATAAATGGAACCGGTCCTGTGTTCGCTTTTTTACTTGCTTTTTCTTGTCTGATGGCGTTGCAGCATAGGTTGAAGGAGGAAATAACCTGTTTTTGGTTGCTGGATTGCTTCTAGGTCCTGAAGTTGCGTTCTGAGCTGTTGGACTTGGTTCCCAAGACGAAGAAGACAGAGACGTGTACTTGAGGTCTTTGGTGGGAAACAATACCATTTATGGCAGAGCCAACATGTTGAACGAAGAAAAGCGCTGGAACATCCTTCTCATCGCCAGAGTAGTCACTCGTGCTTGGCCTGGTGAAAAAACCTTCAAGGCTGCTGCCAAGGACAGCCAAGCGGACCCGGAGCTGTACACGTTGGTGAACAACCTTCGCAATTCCTACGCTCTTCTCCGTACTGCTACGCTTGCATCTAACTTATGGGACACGCTGGAGAAAGTCAACAAGTCGGTTGAAGACGAGTGGATCAAGAACACTGCACAGTACAAAGCGTTGAAGTCAAAGAAAAATCCTGGCCTTGGGGAGGAGGAGCTCGTGAGGGAAACCATCAAATTCTCGGAGTACGCCAATCGTCTCAACAGAACTATACTTGCCGCTATGCAAGAAGGAGTTTCTTATGAACTTCTTCATGAGTGCCGCAGCAACGTCCTTCGTGGACACTTGAAGCTCAACAAAGTCGTCAACTGGCTGAAGGCAGAGAAGAACGTGGTCACTGTCAAAGTTGTCATTGCGAAGCACTTTAAAGAGTTTGACGACTTTTCAACTGCTCGTTTTGCAACAAATCCTGGGTCCCCAGTTTACATCACAATTCGTCATTGACCTCGCCAAAAGCACAAATGACCTCATCAAGAAAGCTCAAGCCGATGCCAAAAAAACCATGAAGAAGAAATGAGGGCTGCCAAAACGCCGGAAGAAAAGAAAAAGATCGAAGAGGACGAGGTGCATGAGTCTGAGCTGTACGAGCAAATGTGGATGTGTATTCCTCCAGAGTACCGCAGAAGTCTTGAAACCATGCACCAGGCTCGAGAAAGGCTGAAGGAGAGGCATGCTCGCGAAACTGAAGAACAGCTGCGTCGCATGTCGTCAGAGTCATCAGGTTCTTCTTCTGAGCCAGTCTCATTTTCCAGCTCGGCCGAGGATGCTCGAGGTTTGTGGACATGGGACGTGAAGCATCCCATTGAAGTCAATTTAGACGGGTCTGGTTACATTTTCCGCAGTCTTTTGGCTATGAGCATTCATGCTCCCAGTGCCGATCCCCTCAATCCTACCGACGCACTCAACAATACGCTGTTTACTCCTTTTCAACCCTTGGCGGAGTTTGCCAGCCTCAGAAAAGTGGTTACTTATAAGTATGTCAACTTGAACGCGCCCTGGTGCTGGGCTCAAGGTGACTGGGATGCAAGGCCCTGGACTAACACGGATTATGCTCGCGCTCTTCGAAAAGCTGTACGTAATGATTGCGTTTCTTGCTTAACACACCTTGGTTCCAAAAATCCGTCAGATAACTGGAACTTGACATGTGTTTACAGTTTCCAAGGGTTTATAGGTCACGTTCACGTTTTTCTTGTTTTTTGTAGAGATTTGCATGCCGGAAGAATCGTTGCCAGGTGCAACAAGAGCGGAACCCACCGAGTTTATCGTCGGTGTCCACGTCCCTTTGAAGCAGATTGCTGTCGTTTTGGACGCAGCCAATCGCGCCGGTTACTCTTGCACTTTTCCTATTACTGTCGTCGGCACCAATTGGAAGCCTTCTTTCCAGTACTCAGATCATTCTCGGGTCAACACAGATTGTGTTCTACTTATCCGTCGGATTTTTGGAACCATGTTGTGTTGTGATAGTGCATCGTGGTCGTCGCCTGCTACTACAACAGCTGCTACACCAGGTTCGCGACCTGGGACCAGGCCCTGGATCTTCCGTTTGCGCCCACTGGTCCTGAGCTTTATCAACAGGCTCAAGACGCTTTGGACGAACACCTTGAATACGTCATGCCTTTTGAGGCAGAAGGAAGTGGCAATTGTTTTCTTGTTCAGCACGAGGGTCACAAGTTTACGCTTAAGGGAGAGTCGAACCCTGTGAACAAGTCGTCGGAGCCTGTCAAGCTTGACAAAGGTTTTTTCAGATTTCAGATTTTTAACGGGTTCTCATCGCTTCTGTTTTTTGCCTTGTTTTTCAGCGTTGGCTTACATGTTCGGCGGTGACAGTGGCAAATACGTCGTTGTCGACTTTTGCTGCGGCAGTGGGTCGTTTACACTAGCTGGTTTAACACTTGGGTATCACACTTTGGCCCTCGACAATGACGTGGGTCAGATGCTTGGTTTCCAAAGTCGTGCACGTAAGTTCCAGGAGGATCATGTGCGTATCATGAGAAAAGATTTGAAGCCACCTAGGCCGAAATATGGTGGGCTGAAAGGTCCGCTTGATGTCCACATGATTCCTTTCCAGTACGGTTCGATTGAGTCGACCACGGATATCATCATTCCTTTTTCAAAGTTGGAGAAAGAGTCAAAGGGCGCACAGGGTTCAGGGGACGAGGATGAGTCAGACAAGGAGGAGGACCAGGTTCATGACCTGTGTTGTTTTCTTTTTTTTGACTCCACGCTGACCGATTTATTTTGTTGGGTTGTTTCTCAAATTGCAGAGTTCATCTCAGCGTCAAACCACGATGCCTCAGGACGATGTTATCAAGACGTTGTTCGAGAAGCATGAGGAGCTCAAGAAGTTGTTCTCACTGCGGGAGCGTATGCGTGTGGAACGAGAAGCACTCAGACAAGCAGGCGTGGAACTTCCTTCGTAAGTTTTTTCTGCTTGGTTCGGTGGCACAGTTACTTTTTGTTTATGTCTTTGGAACGCGAGGTAAGGTTTTTGAATATCCTGTTCTGGGGGCTGCGCTTCACCTTGACCACCAAGGGCTAGAAAAGTTGAGGGAACTGGCTACCCCCAAGAATGTTTCTGCATCTGCTGTTGACGATCCCAAACAGACTCAAGCTCAGAAAGTACAGGAAACTCAGGTCGCTTCCGGCTTGGCCAAAGAGGGCTTACAACTCGACTCGGAAAACGAGGATCCACCTCCACCCAAGCAGGATGAAACTAAAGTTGCGTCTGACACGCCTTTGGTTCAATCCCCAGCTGCCAATGCTGGTGTTGGCGACTCCGACTCCGCTGCAACGTCTGCGACTTCGTCCTCATCGCTTTCCGTCGCTTCCATCGCTTCCGAGATTGCACAGTCCCAGCAGGCACAACAACTGGTTTCATCCTTGGGTAGTCAGGATCAAACCGAATTGGCTCCTGTCAACAGTTCTACAAGCCTTGTCCCCGCAGATGGCAGTGCCCAGGAAGGTAGTGCTTAGATTTCAGTTCTCAATCAGTCTCACTCCACGGTTCTGTTTTGCAGCACCAAACACCAACCCAAGAAAAATCGGGCAGAAGAAATTACGCAGTACTACTCTACATCAATTTATGTTGCCTGGCGCCAGTGCTCCGGAAGACCCGTCATATGGTCTTTTCAACGCCAATCGTCGCATGAAATTACGTTATGGTGTTTTCGCTTCGCCCGAGAAGGACCCCGAGAAGGATGATTACGAATTCTTGGGATCTCTTGGACTGGATTCGTTTCTCAAGATGTAACAGTGCCTACTTCAAGGTTGGGCTGGACAAGAGCAGATTTCAGGCACTTTAAGCTGCTCTCGCTTTCACTTGCCTTGCCTCTCCTGTCGTTGAGGTAGTCATTGATGTCCCAGTTCTATTTATTAAACTTTGATTAAAACTTCATGTCGCCGTTCGTATAGCTTACTGTGTATTTTATTAATAGTTTTATTTTTCCGGTTTGCTCTTGTCTAAGTTTAAGGAAAAGATTTACCTCAGGTACCGTTGTTTCCTTTTTCACTAAGGTAGCTTCTTCTTTCCTGGCCCATTTCATTCATGCATGTGGATTGTTTACTTCTTACGGTAACATGGTGTTCCGGTTTACCTTATCAGATCTTGAAGAGTCCTGTCGAAATTATTTTCTTCACACAACGTTGGTTCTAGTTATCCGCAGGATTTTTAGGACACGCTTCTGTTTGTTGTGGTGTTTGATTTTGATCGTTCATAGTTTTTGATTGATTTTTTTCTCAACTAAGCTGTAAATACTTTTGTCGCAATTTACGGACATTTTTGTGCTTCTCAAGACCACAATGCAAGTTCTTTGCAAACAAAGTATTTATGTAGTGTCAAAACAGAGGTAGACTTGTAAGAAGCTGGGTTCCTTGATAAACTGTTTCTTCCGAACTTGCTAGTTTTTCGCTAACTGGATTGCCTCATGCTCTGGGACTTTGTGCCTTTGGCTTTCCAATTTGGGAAAACCTGGCTTTAATTATCTTCTTGAGACAAATTTGTTTTGGAGACGTGGAGCAACCAGATTACATGGTCAGACAAGACGCTGTTGCTTGAATTCTGCGCTTGGTACATTTGTATACCACGCGCAGAATTTAAGCATTTCTTCAAAGTTCAAATCCTCACAAATTTAAGACTTTAGAGGATGATCGAAATGAAGAAGAAGAATAAGAAGCCTTGTTATCTGTGGATGGACTGATTCTTGTGACGTAGTTGAACGTATCGACCTCAGACGTAATACGTTTCTTGTTGCCTCACATTTCCTTACCGTGTGTTGATGACTGCATGTCCTGATCCAATCAATGAACCCACGCCTCGGACATATGTTCATTTAGTACCTGAAGCTGTCATTTTGCTATTAATAAAAATCTGCAGACTCGACTCTAGTGATTGCGTTTGCGATTTTATCTTAGATTCCAGACAGACTTTAGTTGATTAGAATACTTTATGTGTACATACTCCAGGATTGTCTTTTTGCATTCATTCTTGGCGCAAGTATACATAATTTCAGTTAACACAATGGTGGTTCCACTTATCCTCAGGATTCGTAGTACTAATGTGTGTTGTGGTAAAGTTTGGCGACACCTTCTAAATGTAGTTTGTTTAAGCGATTCATAGTTTTCTAATCACCTACTTAGACTTTCTTACAGTCCGCTGGTGCTTGTTTCTTTCAGTCAATCAGGAAAAGGCAAGACAGACTAGATATTTTCTGAATACTTTCGGTCCGATATGGTCATGTGAAAGCGATTAGCAAAATCTTGCTTGCAGTAAGGATATGTTTCATTCCAACGAGATTTTTACCCACTCAAAAATAAATATTCCGCAGTACAAAATATTGATTCCGCTGCCTTTCATCCAGCGTATCATCCGAGACCTCTCTATCCGCAGGTCGCATCAAATAATACTTGCCGACTCTCCAGCGGATTTTATCTATCTTGGTCGGGTCGACCAACCACTTTTCTGACTGTGGACGCGATCCACTTCCATCCCCTCCTTCTGATGGTGGTCTCGGACGGGCCGCGTGTGCCCGCTGCTGCTCCTTCTCCTCCTTCCTCTCCTCCTTTGTTTCCCGTCGCCGCACTCCCTCCGAGCCCTCCGGCTCCTCCTTCCGCTCCTGAGTTCTTCCTTGCCGTTGGCGCCCTCGCCTTCCTGGCGCTGTCTCCTGGATGCTCGTTCGTGAGAGCCCTTGTCCAGCTCCGTATTGCATCCCGCACCTTTGTTTCTCCTCCTTCTCCGGTTCATACAAGAGCTGGTCCCAGCTCCTCCGCACGCTGCGAACGAGTAACCAAAGGTGTCGGGTTGCCCCAGTCATCCGTCGTGCGCGCCAGTGCCTGTGCGTCCGTCTCGTAATCCAATAGAAACGGTGAGAACTTGACCAGCCGTCGTACATGCACGATCTGCTCTTTCGCCGTTCGCTGGTGGCGGATTTTGTAGTTGTATGCCGCAGTTTGCTGCACCACCTGATACGGCCCCTGCCACTTTTCGTACAACTTCGCCGACACTCCCACCGGGATGCTCGGGACGTATAACAAGACCGTGTCTCCCACATTGAATTCCACATGTCGGAACTTTTGCTGCCCCTTGTCGTCCTTCCTCCTCATAGCATCCTCGCGCTTCCGGACAATGTGTTCAGCCTCCGCTATTGCCCGCATGCGGCATGCCATCAATTCCGTCGGGTCATATAAAGCCGTGTCCTTGCAGCGATCCGTAGGTGTTCAACACCCTTTCATGTACCAGTTGATTCGGGCAAAGCCGGACGCTTCCTCCCAAAGACGAGGAGCCCAAGTTGTTAACCGCAAACGTAAAAGCCTGCACCGTCTCCGGCCACATCTTCTGGTTGTTCTGGCAATAGATTTTCAAGGATGCCTTCATCGTCTTGTGCATCCGCTCAATTTTCCCGTTTGCCATTGGATTGTATGCCGTAACGTAGTTCCATTGGAACCCAAAATATGCACTGAGTTCGTTCGAGAGCCAGTTGATGAACGAACTCCCTCTGTCGGATATGATCTTCCTTGGAACTCCGATCCTGCAGAAAACGTGGTCGATCAGAGCCTTGGCGGTCGTTTCCATGGTCTCGTCCTTAGTGGGTACCGTGATCACGTAATTCGATGCCCTGTCAATGGCCGTAAGTATATACTTGAACCCCCATTCGCCCGCTTCCGGTAAAGGGCCCATATAGTCGATGTGGATCGTCTCGAAAATGTCGCTTGTGACCTCGTATTGCCCCAGCAAACCCTTGGTTGCGTCATATGGTGTCTTAGCTCTCTGGCACGGCGCGCAGCCGTTGATGAATCGTTCCACATCCTTACTCATACTGCCCCAGTAGAACTTCCTTGTCAGCGACCACTTCATCCTTTCCAATCCTGGATGACTCTGCATGGGACAGTTGTGTGCCCCGATCATAATCGCATGTCGTAATGCCGGTGTTACCCACACCGTCCACCTTTCCGGGTTTTCCTTGTGTCTGCCGTCCGTGCCCATATACCAGATCAGCCCATCCGAATACGTGTGTGTCTTTAGCTGCCGCTTCACTGCCTCAGTACGTGTTTCCGGCGTCGGGTTCTTCACGTGTTGGATTAGTGCCTTGAATTCCTTCGCCTCGCTGGTCAGACTCCGGAACTTGTCCACCGACGCAAACTTGACTTGCGTATCCGTCTCCAAATCCAAAGCCACCCGGCTGGAATGCGTCTTTTCCAACACCGTCACGTCCTCCTGTTCCGGTAACAATGGCTCCCCTTCTGCCTTAGGGCTGACCATTATGTTGCCCACCATAGGCATCTGCCGCCATGGGAACCATGGCGTTTCCATCTCCTCCGCCTCTCTTTCCGCGTGCAACGCCGCGTCCCACTCATATTCTTCGAGACTGTCCTTCGCGCATTGGTCCTCGTGCTCCTACACTCTCGTGCTGCCTTACTAGCCGCCTCATACAACCTGAGGTCCCTCTCATGTTCCTGTTTTTCTCCTTCCCCCGACGTACGAAACTTACGCTGCCGACACCTCCGCGTATATCATACCGTTCATCGGCTTCTGGTCTTCAAAATCCGGTTCCCGCTCTATCTGTTCCAAGTCCATGAATCCCCATACCGTCAAGACTGCCACCGCCGTGGTGAACCTAAATCGCGTCAGGTTCATCCCTTTCCGCTTCTCCCCATCCCATACCGGTTTGACCGTGAACACCTCTGGCGCCTGGCGTTGTCGTTGTTCCGCCCCCGTCTTTCCCCGTGATCCTCCATCCTCTGCCGTGCCCCCAGATCGAGACTGGTGATCCCCCAAGAAGTTCTCCTTTCCCTTGATATACTCTATCTGGAAGTCGTATTCCGACAACTCCTGTTGCCACCGCGCCAACCGTCCCGTATGGTCCTGTGACATCAACCATCGCAGGTTGTTGTGATCCGTTCTCACTCTCGTTTCCTTCGCCCCCCATAGATATTCCCGCAGCCGCTTGAAGCCCCAGACAATAGCCGATGCCTCTCGCTGTCTGGTGCAGTATTGCATTTCCGCACTCGACATACACTATGGGGACAAATACTCAAAATTATTTCTAGTTATTGGAAATTATTAGGTAATGGGAATTATTTTACGTTTTTCGAAATCATTTCCAGCGTACAAAATAATTTCCAGTAGCTAGAAATCATTTCCAGCGTTCAAAATTATTTCCAGTGTCCAAAATAATTTCCAGTGTCCAAAATATTTCCAATGGCTGGAAATAATATCCAGTAGCCGGATCTACTTGCAGTAGTTGAAATTATTTCCAGTAATTGAAAAATATTTCCAGTAATTGGAAATTATTTTCTAGTGATTGGAAATTATTTCTAGTGGCTAGAAATACTTTCTAGTGGTTGGAAATCATTTCCAGTGGCTGGAAATTATTTCCGGTGCTAAAATTATTCCCAGTGGCTGGAAATTATTTCCAGAGGCTAGAAATTATTTCCAATAGCTGGAAGTTATATTTCTAGTGGCTGAAAATTATTTCGAATGTCTGGAAATTATTTCCAGTGGCTGGAAATTATTTCCAGTGGCTGGAAACGTTATTAATAGTCCGGGTTCCGGCCGGGAGGTTACAGTAATAAGTACAAAGCTATTAAAACAAAGCAAAATTAATATAATGGTACGTCCTTAAACCGCAATTACTGAAAATTATGATTGCGATAAAAGTACGTACGTACTAGCACAATAATATTATTACCTATCAAACGCAATCATAACTTATACTTTTGTTGTAACGTTTCGCAAAACTTAGCACTCTATCCCAGCTTTCCTGTGCGAACCTTTTACCGTTATGTTGCTGCCTGACTCCATCGTCAAGATTTCTGTCCCCAACCTAAAGTCCCAATCCTGCACTTTGCCAGTGTAGGCATCTTTCTTCTCTCTCACATTGGACCTAAATATGAGTTTATAGTCCTTCAACGACTGAAAACAAGGATAGAAAATGGGAGGTTTGGCGGGAAATGGATCTATTGCTGTGTAATCGTTACCCCAAAAATGAACCATGTGCCACTGGCCCTTATCCACCGGCACATGCATAGAAGAGACCGGCACCACATTAGAGCTACCTAACATACTTTTCGCTTCAGCAAGAGGCACAGAAGTTTGTTTCCTTTTTCTTGGTCCTTGCAAAACGTTGTCCAAACAAACATTAGCTTGTTTGTGAGAGCGCTAGTTGGCGCTGTTGTTTACATTGTAGTCAGCGAGAAAGGATGAGTCTACCTTTCTGCCTGCAGAATCCTCCTTCCTAGGAACTTCCACGGGCAGACAAGGTCACAGATACTCCACGACGTATCCTTTTCCCCACTCCTGATCACCTGGCATTGGCAAGAAAAAACATAAGCCCCATGTCCCTGTCAGTGAGAGCAAGTCTGAATAAACAACAGAAGAAAATTAATGTATGTATGCGTATATATGACTAATACAGATGATCAGAACTGCAAATATTTCCATGGGCTAGAAATATTTCCAGCCACTGGAAATATTTCCAGTGGCTGGAAATATTTCTTGCCACTGGAAATATTTCCAGTGGCTGGAAATATTTCAAGCCACTGGAAATATTTCCAGCTGGAACTTCCACATAGACAAGCGAGAGAGAGAGAGAGAGAGAGAGAGACTCCTCCTCGTCTTCACTATCTGAGTCCCAGTGACTCTGCAGGTCTTCGTCCGTCCGCGTCTCCAATGGAGACAACATCTCCCAGACGACGCTCTCTCGCCAATACCAAACCTTGTTGCTGTCAGTGGGCTCCTCCTCGGCGTAGGACGAAATATCTACCGCCATCATTGCGCGCTTCAGGCGGCTCGCGCCATGGAAAACCTTGTTCAACTTGCCAGCGTTGATAGTGCTGGTGAAGAGTTTGCGCTTGTAGTCGTCGCCACCCTTCCACATCTCTCGTAGTCGCTTGATAAGACGTGGACACTCGTCCTCCCCCATGCCGGCGAAACTGCACACAAGTCAGGGTATGTGTTGTAATATAATGCATATGCATATAATTGTAAGACGCAATAATATACACACATCACATAATACATATAGAGTATTTATCATACATACAGAGAGAGAGAGAGGGGGAGAACTTCGAGAGAGAAAGAGAGAGAGACTAACGTAGAGTTGTCGGAGAAGGCTCCTGCGCCGCGAATCTCGTACACCTCCGCGAGCATACACTTCTCCGGAAGCGTTTGCTCTTCCTTGTTCTCCAATTTGAAGGAGAACTCGGCCGAAGAGGCGCAGAATATACGAAACCTCACCTCCATGTATGCCTTCTTGGAGCCAACGGTAAATAACAAGCAGCAGTGCAAGTATTCGCCAACATCAGTGAAGGGTAAGGGGGGTTGTTTATGCTTGGGGGCCGGCAGTGCGTCCAACGCAGTCATGTCCCAGGCAGTACCTGTTGCATCAAGACACAGAATTGTTGGCAGGACATGGAAATATTTCGAGCCACTGGAAATATTTCCAGCCACTGGAAATATTTCCAGCCACTGGAAATATTTCCAGTGGCTGGAAATATTTCCAGTGGCTGTAGAGAGCGAAGTCCCCCCCCCCCCGGGGCCCGCGACAAATACACATCCATAATCCCCCCCCCCAATCGCAATAATGCAGATCAAACCTTGTGCGGGCTCGGGCTTCTTGACTTCGTCCCACGCTTGCCGTACCTTGCAGTTGGGGCAAGCAAACTGTTTTTGCTCCCGATCCAGCATGTAAGAGCAGAGCGGGTTGTCGCATGGACGCAGCTTCTGGAACACAATTTTACGCCCTGCCATAAATACACATCCATAACCCCCCCCCCACCCCCCCACCCCCCAACTTCGCTCCCTCTCTCTCTCTCTCTCTCTCTCTCTCTCTCTCTCTGGTTACCGTAGTCGTCTAGGGTGCGAGACCTGAAAAAGGGAAGAAATGGGAAGAGTGGCTTCGCATGGTGCAGGAGTGGGGATGTTCACTCAGGAGAAGCAGCGCATCCTGGACCAGCGCTGGCTTGCGTTCTGCGCGCAACAGGACGAACAACCAACGCTGCTCCTTGCAGAAACCCCAACGATCACTGGTGAAAAGTGGTAGATGTATGACTTACATTGTATATTCAGATGTACAGGAAATTTCTCCGATCTCTGGAAATATTTCCAGTAGCTGGAAATATTTCCGGCTGCTGGAGATATTTCCAGTGACTGGAAATATTTCCAAGCACTGGAAATATTTCCAGTAGCTGGAAATATTTCCAGGCACTGGAAATATTTCTAAATGTACGAGAGGCTGCTGCGTTACTTGTGCTCAATGTTCGCTTGCCAGAGTATTGCTGCTGGCAGGTGATTATTGAGCTCAGCCCGGAAATATTTCTTTGTCTTGATATATGCTTAGGTACATTTTGGCTTCACAGTGCGGGGAGTGGATATTCAACGGGCTGCTCACAGGCGCACACAAGGAGTACGTTGTTCTCTTGTGTGCAATTTTCAGACTGCTCACCTCTCCCGTAATCACGAATTCCGTCATCAAGACACTGGCGAACTTGGAGAGACGCTTCCAAGCTGTGCATCGACAGCTTCTTCCTCCCATCGCTGCCCCTTTGCAGTTTCATCGCATTGGGCATATTATCCAAAGTTGCCAAATGTTTGGACCTGTCTTCATTTACTGGACCTTCCGGTCCGAGCGGGTGATGGGACAAACAGTGCGCAAGCTGCCCAGAAGAGTTGAAGTTGAGGCCTGTCTGGAAGGGGTGATTCTCAGGGGCCTGCTTGCAAGGCATAAACAAGGCACAATCACCATGGCGGAAGACGCTTTGTACGCATGTCAAGGTGTTGCGATTGTTGGCAAGGAGGAGGGTTTTGAAGATCGAGAAAGCGAGTCTTCTGAACCGCCGATACCAAAGCGGCGCCGGGGCCGGCCGCTGCTCACGCTTTCCAGAGAGGAGCATCTCTCTAGGTTAGCGGTGAACATGCTCAAGCGTAGGGAGAGGCTGGGTTATCGATTGAACCTGGTTAAATACCCCAATGGGGCTCCCCTAGTAAAGCAAGCACCGTGGCGTCTGAAGCGTGAGGAAAGGTTAGCAGTGAGGTATGCAAACATACTTTTCGCAATCAGCTGCAGAAAACGTACTTTGCATACTCAGACAATTGCGAAGCGTATGTTTTTAAGTTTTTTTTTTGTTTGTTTGTTTGTTTTTTTTTCTAGCATCTGGAAATATTTCCAGTGGCTGGAAATATTTCCAGTGGCTGGAAATATTTTCATATGCTAGAACTATTTCTAGCGGCTGGAGATATTTCCAGTGGATGGAAATATTTTTAGTGACTGGAAATATTTCCAGATAGATGCTAGAAATATTTATTTGTGTTTTTGATTTTTAACTATGTTTTTCCACGTGTAGTTTTTTTTTAGAAAGTAAAAGGATGTGATTTGTTTTTATTTGTTCAGACCGCTGCTACTGGAACATGAGACACTTTGGTTGGCAAAAGAAGAGAAGGATCGTCAAGGAGAAGTTTTTTCTCACTTTGTGTGTGACTGGAAAAGATTTGCTTGTGAGGATGGCATCATCAACACAGCTAGACGAGATTAATCAGCCTGCTTTGTTACTTTACAAAATGACACGTACTGCTTAGTTCACTCTTGTTTTTGCAGCTAGTTGTTTCTGAAGGTGACGTGCCTAGGTTTCTGAAAGTAACTGTATTTGAAATGCATCAGAAAGGCATATTAGGAGAATCTGTAACCATCATACGACCACCCGTTCGCCCAGTCTACAAGTGGGTTCGTTTGGACAGTGTAGTATGTTCCATAGTAGCTTTTAGGCAACCAGTGAATAACACAGCGACATTGCATGAAAGTTATCGCGTAGCTATACCAATGTTGAGTTTTTCATAATAAAGACTTATACTTACTTTGAAAATGAAAATTTTAATAAAGACCTCAGTGACTGGAAATATTTCTGTTAACTGAAAATGTTTTCCACCTTGAAAATATCTCTATCTAGATATATTTCCAGCCGAGATATTTCCAGTGGTTGGAAATATTTTTATGACTGGAAATATTTCCAGTGGTTGAAGATATTTCCAGTGCCTGGAAACATTTCCAGCGGCTGGAAATTATTGCGTCTATTAGAAATATTTCTAAAATCTAGAAATATCTCCAGCGACCAGAAATAATTTTAGAAGCTGGAAATATTTCCAGCCACTGGAAATATTTCCAGAAACTGAAAATATTTTCTATACTTCCAGCTACTTGAATATTTCCAGCAACTGCAAATATTTCCACTAGCTAGAAATATTCCCAGTCGCTGGAAATATTTCCAGTGAATGGAATATTTCCAGCCACGGGAAATATTTCCATTGTCTTGAAATATTTTTAGAAGCTAGAAATATTTCCAGCAGTTGGAAATATTTCCAGTGACTGGAAATATTTGGTACCTTGGAAATATTTCCCAAATGTAGACATATTTCCAGCCACTGGAAATAATTTGTAGAAGCTGGAAATATTTCCAGTGACTGGAAATATTTTGTGCCTTGGAAATATTTCGAAAATGTAGACATATTTCCAGCCACTGGAAATAATTTTAGAAGCTGGAAATATTTCCAGCCACTGGAAATATTTCGAGTGACTGGAAATATTTTCTAAACGTCCAGCTACTGGAATATTTCCAGTAGCTGGAAATATTTCCAGTGGCTGGAAATATTTCCAAGGACTGGAAATATTTGGTACCTTTGAAATATTTCGAAAAGGTAGACATATTTCCAGCAACTGGAAATAATTTTAGAAGCTGGAAGTATTTCCAGCCACTGGAAATATTTCGAGTGACTGGAAATATTTTCTATCCCTCCAGCTACTGGAATATTTCCAGCCACTGGAAATATTTCCATTGGCTGGAAATATTTCCAGTGGCTGGAAATATTTACTATACTTCCAGCTACTGGAATATTTCCAGCCACTGGAAATATTTCCAGTTACTGGAGATATTTCCAGTGACTAGAAATATTTCCAGTAGATGGAAATATTTCCAGCAAAAAAACATTTCCCGCTATGAAAAAAAAATATTTCCAGCCACTGGAAATATTCTCTATACTAGAAAATATTTCCAGTATCTGGAAATATTATTTCCAGTGCCCAGAAGTTATTTCCATGGAAATATTATTTCTAGGGTACAAAATAATTTCCAGTGTTCAAAATAATTTCCAACCACTGGAAATTATTTTGAACACTGGAAATTATTTTGTACCCTGGAAATAATTATTATTTCCAACCACTGGAAATCATTTCCATTGCCTGGAAATTATTTTGGTATTTGTCCCCATAGTGATACGTCGACTAAGGAACATTACCGGTCGCAATCGCCCCTTTTCGTCCGCGTGCTGAAGCACTCCTCCTATCGCGTAGGCGGCGACGCGTCCGTATCCAGAATAAAGGGTGCCTCAAAGTCCGGCAGCCTCAGAACCGTTCCATCTTCCGTCAACGGATCCTTCAAAATCGTCTCCCGCAAATCCTTTATCGCCTCCAAGACCTTCTCTCCCCACTCGTTTGGGTTCGCCCAATCCCCTTTGAACTCCTTCATGTGTTTCCGTATGGGCTCCGCCCGGTTGGCGAAGTTTGGGATAAACTCCCCGTAATACTGTGCCAACGACACGAACGAATGTAAATCGGATTTGTTCTGCGGTATTTGTTCTGCCAACCCATCCGACCCACTACCACATCAAGACCTCTGCGACGCCCACCCAATACGTAAAAGAGATCCCAAACACTGGCACCACCGCCTCGCCCTGAAGATCAAGAAACTACGTAAACTAACAGACAGGGTCCGCAATGAGGAAGAACAAAGAAGCAAACACGTGATCTCACAACACGCACTTTCTCTTCTGAACCAGGCAGTCCATATGGAATCCCGCCTTAATGCACCGGCCGGCCTCCCATGGACACAAACATCTTCACTGTACAAGCACGGGCACATACCTTCCAATTCCCACGTCCTGCGCAAATACCTCTCCAAATGTCCCGACCTACCGAAACCACCACCCTCATGGGTAACACGACCCCTCACAGGCCGCCTTGCCTCCCCGATATCAACCGGGACCCAACGCCAACTAGGCCTTGCATGCATAGCCGCCAACATAGATCCCACCCCACAGGGGCCGAAAGTCCTCCCCAATCCGAAACTCCCCATCACCGTCCCAGACCCCAAATCCCCACATACCACACCCAGATGCCCCCCTCAGCGGCACAGTGGGTCTTAGAAATGCTGCTCTTAACCGCAGCCATGGGTACCAAGATAATCATCCCCTCCCTGGATTCCCACCCGGGACAGACAAAGCCATGTCCACGCCACATCATGGAAACCATCCTGTTCCAAGACCACGTATGCCTCATCCCATGCTGGTACACGCTGAAACTGCACGAGGTTATAGGACACATTCGACACAGAAAACCACACTCTATCCTTATCAACTGCCAACCAGTAGAGTGTAATATACTCCTCCGACATGATCGACGATACCACTCGGACAAGAGCTACTTTCCGCAATCAAGAGCACCGTGGCTGAACCCCCAACGGGTCCTCCTACCAGTTATCCGCCACAACACACTCAAACAACTCCTAAAACCATGCAAAGACCCCCCGCGCTTTACGTGGATCTATTTAGATGTCGGAGCCCAAGATGGGGTCCTAGAACTGGAGGCTACTGACGCCCCAGAGGCGATCACGGACATACACCCCAACAAACAGGATCTTATAATCTCCCCTGTGACATGGGCCGAAGTCGCGGCACGGTTACTCCAAATGGACAAAACGTACTTCAATGCGACTCGTCAACCCACCTCGGATAGCACGACCCCCACGCCCGTAGACTACGATGCAATTGAAAAGGAGAACAGTAAGATTCGGTCCGGCATCCTTTGTCGCCATGGTCTAACAAACCTTGGGGACTGGATAAGCGGTAGACTCAATAATGCCCGCATGAGGTTAGAACAGCAATACCGACCAGGGGATCCAGACGAACCCATTCCTACTAAAACATCCCGACCCACCCGACCGAACTGGAGAACAAAGAGAACACTAGACATGCTCCAGGAACCCCGGCAGGATAATCACCCCGAGAGATTGAACGAGCCACGAGACAAACCCTCGAAATGGACGCCCCTCCAACGGGAAAAATTCGAGACCAGCGTCCAAGCAAGCATAGCAACCCAACAAGGCCCACAGGCGCTGATGACCAGAGCAGTCGCCGCAGCGCGCGCCCCTGCATCTGACACACACCCACCACAACAAGGAGACCAAACATCACCCCTTCAACCCACAACCACACCACCTCAGCGCGACCAGCGACGCCGACCCACACAGATTCCCGCCACAAGACTGGTCTTTCAACAAACCCTCACGGAAATCCACTGATTCCTAACAAAAGGTGACCTACCACCAAACCCAATCCTTACGTGGAAATGATGGGAACAACTAGCCAGAACCCTGGACATCCGATCAGGGACTAGGGCAATCATGAGGCTATGGTCACATCGAGAAAAGGAAATCATACAACCACTAACCCGGGAGCAGGAAGAGGATCTTAAAGAAGCCACGAACACAATTGCCCGGGCACGGGATCAACTAAACCGCACCCATCAACGCAGTCAAATGGACGCGAGACTACGGGCAATGCCGGACCACTCCACCCAGAATGCTGAATGGGATGCAGACCGGTGCCTATTATACCGCAAAGCAAGACAAGCCAAACCTCGCCTCCACCCCAGTCACCAGGACACTACTGCCCATTACGCCGAACTATTCAGGGCGCGCCTCCACACCCCCAGGGAGGCTCACCAACTGCTGGTGGCCGCCCTAGGACCCCAGGCTGCAATACTGACCCCCGACGCATCGGAGCAACATAGTCGACAGGATATTCTGCTAGGTGCGCTCGACGCCCCTACCTCCCAAGAAACCCCTATGCCCCACCATCAAATCCCCACACCAGCCGAGGACCCATACCCTCTCAACGTCCCCGTTGTCACGGAACAGGACCTCACCCAGGCCTGGGGAACGAGCATAAGGGATTCCTGGGATGAGCACCTGCGCCACATTGACCAGCCCCTTGGACCAATGCGATCATCGAATACACAACACAACAAGTCACCGACGCGGGAAGGGACCCCCAAATCCTCCACAACCTAACATACCACCACCGCCACTGGGACCAGTACGGTACAGCCCGAGTACCCAAACCACGACCACCAAGGAGAACATGGTCCCTGTACCCAGCACCCGACCCGATGTGCATAGTCCATATCCTCCGGGAACTGGGTTGGCGGGACAGAAGGGACAAACGCCTACCTCTGTACACGAATATGGCAGAGAACGCCCAGAGACCCCAGGACCGTGTTTCAAATACTCCCCACCGGTGCGGTAGCACTTCTATTGCACAAACTCCCCGGAATCTTAGGGACAAACACCATATCGACACCCTAATTCCCAAGGTCCAGGCAGACCCACCGGCACGGGATCACCCCGGAACCATACGGGATGCCATAGACAGGAGTACCACGGCGATAATAGACGTAGATGGGTCTAGCTTCCCAAACTTGGGCAATGCGGGAGGGTTCGGGGCCATCCTGATTCACCAAGAAGCCATTATCGCCATATATGGATCCCATGCCAACCCGACCACCAGCGCACATCAAGAAGTCGGAGGGATGGCTATGGCCCTTCATTACGTCCGTACCAGCGATGGCGCCCCCAGCAGACCTATGCATTCACCGATTACAAGGGACTCGCAGACTGCCCCCTGGAATCCGAGTACCAAAAACCTTTCCCGGAAAGGACGCAGCCAATCTTATGGGACGCAATAGCTAGATATAAGATAGAGATGGGTCACCTACACATCCAGTGGATCGCATCCCATGTGAAGAATAGCTTCAAATGGCAACATTGCCTAAACGAGATATGCGACCGGTTGGCCAAGGAAGCAGCACTCCTACCCATCCACCGCTTGATAGACGACGGGGCCCGAACACATCCTGGGGACCACACACAGACCCTACGCCAACATACTCCCTCTCCAGGCTACCGCCTCAACATCCCGGGAGGATATACATGGATCCTGACGCGCATCCCCTCCAACTTAACTACATACCCGGAGAGGTCACAAGCCATCCAAGAAGCACGCCGGGACTTCTCCATGGAGGAACTAAAAGCAGCGATACAGAGCAAGAAAGGGACCTCAGAAGAATTGGATCAAGTCCCACCGGCTGCACTGAAAATACTTTCTGGACCCGGCCAAGCATATATCCTACAATACTTTAACAAATGCTGGAGGGAAGGAGTCATACCCACAGAATGGAAAGCCACCCAGCTTGTCCGATTATGGAAAGAGAAGGGGACGGGGGCTGATCCGAAGGACTGGAGACCTATCATGATCTCCAAAGCCATAATGAACATATACGCTAAAATGGTGGATCTCCGCCTACGCACCCTCATGTTAGATGTAGGCAGCGTCAGCAAAACCGCCAAAACCAACTGCCCCCGAATCTCGGGGCGGACGAAGCTAACCTGACGTTACGTCTCATCATTCACGATGTTCACCACGCAGCGGCGGTCACAGGAAAGACGCACACCCTGATCCTAACGGCTGTGGATGTAGAAAAGGCTTTTGACTCGGTAGAACTACCTGTCATACACGATGCACTGACAGCAATTGCCGCATCACCACACGAATTCCCGGAACTCTTCGCATTCGTCCATCACCTTTACAAGGGAGCGACCATCCATACTCGAGGACCGGATGGGACCCAGGCCTCGGGAGAACCCATACATCGAGGCCGAGGCACCGCACAAGGCAGCCCGATCAGCCCGACGTTATTCTCGATCACCAACGAATACCAAAAACGCCTCCGGAACGGACCATCTTCCACATCATACTCCCCCGGATACCAATTCTACGGGGCCGGCCGCCAATTTGATTCATGGCCAGCACTACGAGGCAGGACCCTCGCAAACATGGAAGTCACAATCCAATCCCAACATACATTCGCGGATGACGAATGGCATGCGCATGGAGGACCAGGAACCAAGATCAGTACATTGAAGCCGCCCGGGAGGAGTTCCACAAATCCCAAGATCAACTCCATGGCACAGGATTTCTCACAGCGACTGCTAAGAGCTTTACACTAGGAATCATGGTTCACCCATCAGGAGCCACAGAAGACTTTGACGTAGGTCTCACTGACCGAGATGGGGTGCCCATCCCCAGCCTAACCAAATATACTAAATTCCGATCACTAGGACTCTTCACATCCGGCCTCAATGACCACAAACCCCAAGTGAACAAGATCATGGCCAATCTCCTCATGGCAACCCAGGTGGCACTAGGCCTAAACATCACCAATCCCCGACGACGAGAAGCCCTACGGGACCTGGTGCCTGGCACAGCGGATTTTCCACTAGGATGGACGACACTCACGGAGGAGGAAGCCGACACAATGGATAAATACTATCGAGAATGTTTCCGGAACACCTTAAAGATGAAACAAACAGACATCCCCAACGCTTTCCTCTACGGACCACGAGGCAAATGCGGAGGCTTTGGCCTCCCACGATTCAAGGATAGGGCAAACCTGCGAATGGCCACGGTTTTCCTGTGGGGAATAAAACAAAGGAATCGCGTAATTTTGGGATCCCATTTTTTCCCAAATTTTCTAAGGTTTTGGCTGGTTTTTTCAAAACTCTCAGGATACGTGTAGAAACGATGCCGATGCTAGGAAAACTTATTAAAACGATATTAAAACATGTTTTTATTAATTTAGACTGACTTTGACTTCACTTCAACAGTACTCCGGAGGGCGGTCCGGACCTGTCTGACATACGTATTTTTCGAGTTTTCGTACATGTCAAATCAGCGGGTTTTGATAGCAAATTCAAGGGCGATGCAGGAAAACATGTTTTTAATGTTTGCAACTATTTACTATTGCAGTCTGATCTCATTCTAAGAATGTTTACGGACTTGGAGCCACGGGCGCAGACTTGCACTGACTCAGCAGTGTACTACACAACTACACCCAAGTCAGAGCATAGTTGTGCGTCCTCTGCTACAAAATCAGCGTAAAAGGGCAAACAATCGATATAATTACTAAATTATCATTATTTCCTGACATTTCACTTATTGTCAGCCATATAGAATGACTTTGTGACTTGACTTGGGCGTGCGTGCTGTCACACAGCGAACGCTAACCCAAGTCAAGGCACCGACAAAAAAGTGAAGGCACAAAGCGGCATAAGCGGCGCAATATGGCAGGCAATTGATATATAACTACTAAATTAGAAATACTAGCTAAAATTTCATCATTGACAGTCATATTGAATGACTTTGTGCCTTGACTTGGGCACCGACAAAAAAGTGAAGGCACAAAACGGCATAAGCGGCTGTTTTTTTTTGGTAGTCAGATCAAGTACAAATCACTAGATAGGGGCACTCGCGCTGTTGAGTCTACTGCACAAGCACATAATGATATGTATAAGACAAGGAAAGCAAAACAAGTTCAATACCTGGTTGCAAAAGCGTTTGACCTGCTATGCTAACGGCTCATCGTCGTCATCGGAGTCAGTGGTACCCTCCATGCCGGAGACAGGGTCCGGCCAATTACAGAGCTCGCAGACATCGCCTCCTTCTTCGTTCAAAAACCCACAAGTTGGGCATTTCCAGGGCCAGGAACCAGGGTGTTGAACACTTGGTCGTCGCGCCCGCTTGTGGGCGCGACCTCTGCCAGCAACGTGCTGTTCACTTGCTTGTGCCCCTTGCGCTCGCTTTTGAGCGCGACCTCTGCCACTGCCTGCGGCACGGCGTCCTCGTCGCCGTCCCCTCGCGCGATTGCCTCCGCGTCCACGGACGATTCCGCTTGCAAGGGCTGCCCCTACGACATCATATCCTACATACTATGGGAAGCGACACAAAACAAGTACCTTCAGGGTCAGGTTCTGGCTGGACCGCGGGAGGCGCTTTCTCATCGTCGTGCTCCTCCAGTCCGCACGCACAGACTTGAAAATGTTCCCATGCAAGATCGACTAGCTTCGGCTTGAGGAATTGCTTGCGGTCGGCGTTTTGGCTTGCCACACCGTGTAGCCGCAGCCACTGCTTAAGCTCCTTCACAACCATGTGCTTAGCCTGAAAAGCCTCCTTGTCGGAGCACTCCTGAAGAAGCAGTGACACCTTCCTCCATGGCTCAGTGGTGTTTCCGAAAGCAATATCTTGTGCCAGCCTTTCGTCGGCTGTCAGCTCCCGGGCCCCTCGCCATGGCGGATGAGCCGGCGGGTTCCGATCATTGCAAAAGTATGTACGGGGCAAGGACTGGAGCTCCTCCGGAGTCAACTGGTGAAGTGCTTGGATTTTTTCCGCTCGTTGTGGGGGCAACTCCATCCAATTGGACGGTAGTTCGTCGACAACACGCAGCTCAACTCGCCATACCTTCCCCGTAGCGTCGACACACTCCATGTGAGCTGGGCGGCCGGGAAGGCCGCCATCGCCATATGCACCGTCAAAGTAAATTCGAGTGAGGTTTTTGGCCTGTAGCATTTCCTCAACCCACTCTCTCTCCTGTGCAGATTGGTACTTGGCCAGAGTGCGAATGTCCTTCTTCAAGCGAGGGTTGACAAAAGCTATTATAAAAACAAATACACAAAACAACAAAGCACAGGCATTCCGGCTCAAGTTGAGCTTCAGAAAGAGCCGGAAACATAAAATCGTTTACAATACTTTGGTTTCCCCTGCACACCAACTGCACAAATCTTGGCTAAAATTCAATCATGGCCAACGACAAAGGTTTGTGCACTGCTATTATAAAAACAAATACACAAAACAACAAAGCACATGCATTCCGGCTCAAGTTGAGCTTCAGAAAGAGCCGGAAACATAAAATCGTTTACAATACTTTGGTTTCCCCTGCACACCAACTGCACAAATCTTGGCTAAAATTCAAACATGGCCAACGACAAAGGTTTGTGCACTGTTATTATAAAAACAAATACACAAAACAACAAAGCACAGGCATTCCGGCTCAAGTTGAGCTTCAGAAAGAGCCGGAAACATAAAATCGTTTACAATACTTTGGTTTCCACTGCACATTCAATGCACAAAGTTTTGCTAAAATTCAGACATGGCCGACCCAGAGACTGTATCTTCAGATTGCAACAACGGAGCTGTTTTCTCAGACAAAATTCATTGCAAACGAAAGGCCACACGCAAACAACATAGTGCAAATGTTTTCGTGGCATGGCACCAGCCGGCTGGACAGATAGGCCTCATAATCCAACCAGAAACGAGCGTTTTTGGGCTTGTTTTTGTGCATCGTTTTCTGCTGCCAGACCCAAGAAAAAAAAAAGCAAGATCATTCCGGCTCAAGTTAAGACTCACCAAGAGCAGGAAATATGTTTTCATTTCAAATCTTGCAATAATGTTGGCGTTCTACGTGCAACAACGTGGCGCTCCACTACCTCCTCTCGAGAAAAAATTTGGTGTTGTGGTCGTACTTTGAACAACTTCCCGTAAATTCTACTTCAACCAACTTACCCGCCTTCTCTTGATCCCGCCTACCCGTCGCCAGTGTGTGAGTCTTCACTCTCCCCCGTGTCCAAGTGTCCTCCTTCTTCTTCTTCTTCTTCTCTTTTCTGTTCTTCTTCTTCTTCTTCTTGTTTCTCTTCTTCCTCTTCTTCTTCTTCTTCTTCTTCTTATATTTTCTGTTGTTGTTGTTGTTCTTCTTCTTCTTCTTCTTCTTCTTCTTCTTCTTCTTCTTCTTCTTCTTCTTCTCTTTTCTGTTCTTCTTCTTCTTCTTCTTCTTCTTCTTCTTCTTCTTCTTCTTCTCTTTTCTGTTGTTGTTGTTGTTGTTGTAACTTGTTGTTGTTGGACTGGTATACATACATATACACACATACATCCATACATACAAACATACAAAGATTCATACATACATACATACTTCTTCTTCTTCTTCTTTTTCTTCTTCTTCTTCTTCTTCTTCTTCTTCTTCTTCCTCTTCTTCCTCTTCTTCTTCTTCTTCTTCCTCTTCTTCTTCTTCTTCCTCTTCTTCTTCTTCTTCTTCTTCTTCTTCTTCTTCTTCTTCTCTTTTCTGTTGTTGTTGTTGTTGTTGTTGTTGTTCTTCTTCTTCTTCTTCTTCTTCTTCTTCTCTTTTCTGTTCTTCTTCTTCTTCTTCTTCTTCTCTTTTCTGTTGTTGTTGTTGTTGTTGTTGTTGTTGTTGTAGCTTGTTGTTGTTGGACTGGTATACATACATATACACACATACATAGATACATTTTATTACATACAAACATACAAACTTTCATACATACATACATACTTCTTCTTCTTCTTCTTCTTCCTCTTCTTCCTCTTCTTCCTCTTCTTCTTCTTCTTCTTCTTCTTCTTCTTCTTCTTCTTCTTCTTCTCTTTTCTGTTGTTGTTGTTGTTGTTCTTCTTCTTCTTCTTCTTCTTCTTCTTCTTTTCTGTTCTTCTTCTTCTTCTTCTTCTTCTTCTTCTTCTTCTTCTTCTTCTCTTTTCTGTTGTTGTTGTTGTTGTTGTTGTTGTTGTAACTTGTTGTTGTTGGACTGGTATACATACATATACACACATACATAGATACATACATACAAACATACAAACTTTCATACATACATACATACTTCTTCTTCTTCTTCTTCTTCTTCTTCTTCTTCTTCTTCTTCTTCTTCTCCCCCTCCTCCTCCTCCTCCTCCTTTTCCTTCTTCTTCTTCTTCTTCTTCTTCTTCTTCTTCTTCTTCTTCTTCTTCTTCTTCTTCTTCTTCTTCTTCTTCTTCTTCTTCTTGTCTTTTCTGTTGTTGTTGTTGTTGCTGATGTTGTTGATGTTGGGACGGGGGGAAGCTTGCTGTTGAAGCTGACGACGGACGACAACAAGGTCCGGGAGGGAGCCTTGGTACTCAACGTCAGGCTGACCAAGTACCACGATTTTCTGTTGGGCCCCAAGACGCAAGTGGAAACCTGCGAATGGGAAACAGCAAGCGCTCCTGGGTCTCTCTCCCCCCCCCCCCCCCTCTCTCTCTCTCCCCCCCCCCCCCCCCCCCCCCCCCCCCCCCCCCCCCCCCCCCCCCCCCCCCCCCCCCCCCCCCCCCCCCCCCCCCCCCCCCCCCCCCCCCCCCCCTCCCCCCCCCCCCCCCCCCCCCCCCTCCCCCCCCCCCCCCCCCTCTCTCTCCCTCCCAGTCCCACCCTCACGCCATCCACTGTCCCTTGCAGGCTAGCCTTGATCTTTCCACCGGATTGGCGCAAAAAGGGTCAAGCCGACAGAAACCGAAGTAAAAATTCCTTCTGCCTCTCTCTCTCTCTCTCTCTCTGACAGGTCTCTCTCTCTCTCTCGCCCTCTATCTCTCTAATAGTATTTCTGTCATTGTCTTCCTCTCCCACCCCCCCTTTTTTATTCTTTCTTTCTTCTTCTTTTTCTTCTTCTTCCTGCAGTGTCTCTCTCCCCCCCCCCCACCTCTCTTTCTCTCTCTTTTGTTGTTAATATTGTTGTTATTATTTATTGATTTGTTGTTAATTTATTCTTTCTTTCCTCAATTTAGGCACCAAACGCTACATCATGGCCGTTCGGGAAGTCGACACCACCGGGGACGGGGTTGCAGACTCGAAGCATCTGCAGCTGCTGGGCTTTTACGTTTTCAACTACAAGCGCTCCGTCTACCTTGGAGATTCACCCTTGGACTTCGACAAAGATATAGCCCCCTTGTTTAAGCCGTACGTTGGGAATCCCACCATCCCCCCCCTTCTTCGCAAGTGGAGAAAGCTGGAGTTCCTTCTGGCGGACTGTGCTGCCGAAGCAAATGTACATACACACATTCTTTCTTTTCCTTCCTTTCTTTTTCTTTCTTTCTTTCTTTCTTTTTTCTTTCTTTTTTTCTTTCTTTTTTTCTTTTTTTCTTTCTTTCTTTCTTTTTTTCTTTCTTTGTCTTTACCTCTCCCCCCCCCCCCCCCCACCTTGTCGTTTAGAAACTCCCCAAGTCCAACTCCGCCGCCGTGACTATGCCGCGAAATTCTCTCAGGGTCAAAAACCTCAAAAATGGTCAGGCTGTTTCTTGCCTTGCCTCGCAAGTCTGAGTTTTATGTGTGTGTATATGCAGAAACTACTGCAGGCATGGACGGAGACGAGGAGGAGGTCGAGGAGGTTATAATGCCGGAGCCAGCAACCAAAAAGCCCAAGACCAACAACAAAAGTAAGGAAACTCATTTGATTTTCGTCCATCGTTGCATATTGCTGCTGCATTTATGTCCGGACTTTATGGTGTGTGTCAATTATGTGTAGAAACTCCGTCGGGGGGCAAGAAGCCCAAAGACAAGTCCAAGTCTGTGAGTAAGGTAAAGCTTCTAATATTACATAATCTCACATAATCTGCTTTAGCTTTCCGTATGCAAACGCTGTTCGCTTTTATTTCTGCAAATACATTGTGGGTGCAGAAGGCGGAGGAGGAGGAGGAGGAGGAGGAGGCAGGAGAAGCGCCTGCCTCCCTTACCGCGGGCCAGGTTGAAGCCATGCTAGCGATCGCACTAGGCAAGCACACTCAGAACATAACTAAGTTGTTAGAAGACAGACAGCAGCAAGAACGGGAAAGACAGGCAAAAGAAGCACAGGAAAAAGAACAAGAAGAAAAACAAAAGCAAAAAGCAGAACAAACAAAACACAATAAGATAAAGGGTAGTAAGAAAAATACTCCACGTGTGCAAGAGGCAGATGAGGGCGAGGCAGAGGATGGTGAGGATGAACCGGTTGAGAAGAAAATCACCAAAACCGGCAACAAACCACAACCTCCAGCAATTGACAAGGAGGATCTGTTGGAGAGAATGGTAGAGAGATTGTGTGAGAGGGTAGGCATAGCGGTCACGTCCGGATCCCCTGCACGCAGCACCGCTGCCAGCACTGTCACCAACTTGCCAGCCTCGCCCGCCGGAGGCAACCCATACTTTGATTTCGCCTTGGCGTCCATGGCAATGCGGCGCTCGTAAAGGTACTCGGTCGCTGCATGTTGCCTTAAATATTTTGTCTGTTTATGTAGGCGACACTGAAGGCTATGTGATGGTGGGGGCTGTTAGTCAGTCAGATCAAGTTCAAATCCAACAAGAGCTAGCTGTCTTGGATGGGCAGCTATTTTTTTACCTTGAAAACAAGTAGAAATACAAACATCGCCGCTTATGCCGCTTTGTGCCTTCCCTTTTTTGTCGGTGCCTTGACTTGGGTTAGCGTTCGCTGTGTGACCGTGACAGCACGCACGCCCAAGTCAAGTCACAAAGTCATTCTATATGGCTGACAATAAGTGAAATGTCAGGAAATAATGATAATTTAGTAATTATATCGATTGTCTGCCATTTTACGCTGATTTTGTAGCAGAGGACGCACGACTATGCTCTGACTTGGGTGTAGTTGTGTAGTACACTGCTGAGTCAGTGCAAGTCTGCGCCCGTGGCTCCAAGTCCGTAAACATTCTTAGAATGAGCTCAGACTGCAATAGTAAATAGTTGCAAACATTAAAAACATGTTTTCCTGCATCGCCCTTGAATTTGCTATCAAAACCCGCTGATTTGACATGTACGAAAACTCGAAAAATACGTATGTCAGACAGGTCCGGACCGCCTCCGGAGTACTGTTGAAGTGAAGTCAAAGTCAGTCTAAATTAATAAAAACATGTTTTAATATCGTTTTAATAAGTTTTCCTAGCATCGGCATCGTTTCTACACGTATCCTGAGAGTTTTGAAAAAACCAGCCAAAACCTTAGAAAATTTGGGAAAAAATGGGATCCCAAAGTTACGCGATTCCTTTGTTATAACGTCGCACGACCGGGCTACCCAGATCGCAGTACACTCCCATCTGCGTCTGCTGCAAGATGCCTTCCTGCCACAACACGACCGTACCGAAGGATGCAACCCCCGCAGACCGCCCTCGGACCAACCCCCTACGACCACGGCCATCCATAACGCACATACCCCGGACGCCTAGCATAACAGGCCCCCCCGGGAAATGAAGACCCAAAAAACAGACCAGGAGGTCCAAGTACATAACCTCATTCAACGCAACCAAGCCCTTAATATCCCCCCAGCTTACCTCCAGACCGCACGTCTCCCGGAGGCTATGGGATGGCACCCGGACGACCAGGACCCAAACGAATACCCACCACCAGGGAGAGCCTATTACCAACAATCGATTAGAACCCTGCAACCAGCACACATCCCGTGGAAAGACATCAAAGTGAACAATCCCCACCCGCCCCCCGTGCGGAACCAACCTTTCCTAGATTGGTATTTACATGAACACCTCCTAGAACAAAGAAGATACCAAGGATACCTAGGACTAGAATGGATAGAAAGTTGCCGAGATCTGGGGATAGGAATACAACTACGTCATGACAACAGCGGAAACGCAACAGAGAACAACAATGGAACGCTCCACTCTCAATACGTTATTACAGTCCAGCACCGTTTTACGGGGAAAATAACCCTAGTAACAGACTGTCGACAAGCGATACTACGAGCCAAAGCAGACATACGGACCAGGAACCTATGGTCGCTTCGACACAGGGTCAGCACCAACCTTGGGAAAGCAATGGTCGCTCCTAGGTTTGCACTGAAGTGGGGACCGGCTGCTGAAATGAGAGGGGAGACACAGCACATCTCCAGCAAATACCTAGGCCCAGGGACAAGGCGAGAGGACTGGGAAATCAAAGTCATCTTGATGTGCCAACTCAATGCCTGGGATACCCCAGCTATGAAAAGTGTCCGCACAAAAAATAAAACAGACGGCACCTGCCCATACTGCGACCACGTGGGGTCCATCGAACATTTCATGACCAGCACAGACCCCCCACACCCCCAGCAACTTATCAACGCCATCAATGCCAGACACTGCGCATCACGTGCGATCCTCAAGAAACATCTGAGCATCGACCCGAACATCCCGCCTGAAGACCAACCACATCATATGATCCTCATCGCAGAGGAAGGCAAAGCAACCAACCTCTCAACCACCCACAACATAGACCTGGCATGGACCCGCTTAGGTGAGCGAGGGCATACATGTCGGAAACACGGACCCATCCAGCCGCACGCCTGGCCGATGATCTACGTGAAGAAGGGGAATCATGAAAACCAGACCTACTCCTTATCCCATCACCGACATCACCAAATATTTACCTAGTAGAAGCAACATCTCGATCTGACGAATGGCTTATTCGATTAGATCAATCAATATATGCAATGACAACAAGCAGTAACACCAGACGATTATGGGACGAACACGGGCTGAGAATCCAACCACCCTTCAACTTCCAAGACCCAACCTCCCCCCGCGGAGAGGACCCACCAGTCAGCTTGCCGTTTGAACCCTGGCAATCAACAACACCACACGGATATAACCCCAGAGCCATTTACGAACATAGATACCACAAATATATGGAAAGAATACATTATCTCAAGCTAAGCTCCCAAGGCCGCTGCGAACCCCAACTCCTCATGCTTGCTATGGGAGCCAGAGGGTATATCCCATCAACAGGATTCAAGCTGATCAAGGATATCTTTTCTCTAGTGCCCAGGCAAGAGCGGTCTATCAAGAACTCACCGACCTTTGCCATGATCATATCTTGAAAGTATGGCAATTTCTCCATACATGCCCAACGTAATAACCCCGCCCCAGGCCCATTCTACCCATCTTATTTAAGCACAGGAAGTATTGCATAAATAGATTGATCTGACACACCCCTGACGGAACCGGTGGGAACATATAAGGAGGCAGAGGACACAGGAAAAAAAATAATAATGATATAATATATGTATATATCCATATATATATATGAATAAATAAATAAATATATATATATTTCTATATATATATATATATAAATATAATAAATATATACTGTAACGAGAAGGAAAAGAAAGAACCTATATTAAAGGGCACGCATATAATCCAAAAGAAAGTAAGGATAATCACCGGGTAGAATTAATAAGATACCGTCAAGGAAAGAAGATCTAGACCTAGTCTCCCTACCTTACTAAACCGATAAGAGCATCCAATAAACTAAACCGGTGGTAAGGGGACAGGACCAACAACATACGGACCAACACACTAGACACGCAAGACTCTGCGGAAAAACTGCTGCATACCGTAAAGAATAAAAATGAGGGACAACCAAAAAAAAAAAATCCAGGGACCGATAAACAGGCTCCAAAAAAAAAAAAAAAAAAAAATTCAAGCTAGTACCAGAGGATATTTCGATCGAGAGGATATCAGGAGACCCAGGCGGATCAAGACGGAACTCAAGATCAAGGAGAGACCAGTGGACCCAGGCGGATCCAGACGGAGCTAAAGACCGATATACATAATACTCTTTTCAAACCTTTACATAAAACCCCCGACTGCTATGACAACATCATACAGAAGGTCGTCTACATGTGTGCGGCCAGTCGTGCTCTTCCCAGTGTCATTCCCTAGTGCGATGGGTCTGTCTTCGGATTTGCCCCCTCTCGCCGTGGGGTTATGCGCAGGTTTGGAGCCCACACGCGGTGACGAGTGAGGACTAACAACCCTTACCGGCAGTCGAATACTCCAACAAACCCCCCCCCCCCCCCCCCGTACTGCTTAGTTCACTCTGGTTTTTGCAGCTAGTTGTTTCTGAAGGTGACGTGCCTAGGTTTCTGAAAGTAACTGTATTTGAAATGCATCAGAAAGGCATATTAGGAGAATCTGTAACCATCATACGACCACCCGTTCGCCCAGTCTACAAGTGGGTTCGTTTGGACAGTGTAGTATGTTCCGTAGTAGCTTTTAGGCAACCAGTGAATAACACAGCGACATTGCATGAAAGTTATCGCGTAGCTATACCAATGTTGACTTTTTCATAATAAAGACTTATAATTACTTTGAAAATGAAAATTTTAATAAAGACCTCAGTGACTGGAAATATTTCTGTTAACTGAAAATGTTTTCTACCTTGGAAATATCTCTATCTAGATATATTTCCAGCCGAGATATTTCCAGTGGTTGGAAATATTTTTATGACTGGAAATATTTCCAGTGGTTGAAGATATTTCCAGTGCCTGGAAACATTTCCAGCGGCTGGAAATTATTGCGTCTATTAGAAATATTTCTAAAATCTAGAAATATCTCCAGCGACCAGAAATAATTTTAGAAGCTGGAAATATTTCCAGCCACTGGAAATATTTCCAGAAACTGAAAATATTTTCTATACTTCCAGCTACTTGAATATTTCCAGCAACTGCAAATATTTCCACTAGCTAGAAATATTCCCAGTCGCTGGAAATATTTCCAGTGAATGGAATATTTCCAGCCACGGGAAATATTTCCATTGTCTTGAAATATTTTTAGAAGCTAGAAATATTTCCAGCAGTTGGAAATATTTCCAGTGACTGGAAATATTTGGTACCTTGGAAATATTTCCCAAATGTAGACATATTTCCAGCCACTGGAAATAATTTGTAGAAGCTGGAAATATTTCCAGTGACTGGAAATATTTTGTGCCTTGGAAATATTTCGAAAATGTAGACATATTTCCAGCCACTGGAAATAATTTTAGAAGCTGGAAATATTTCCAGCCACTGGAAATATTTCGAGTGACTGGAAATATTTTCTAAACGTCCAGCTACTGGAATATTTCCAGTAGCTGGAAATATTTCCAGTGGCTGGAAATATTTCCAAGGACTGGAAATATTTGGTACCTTTGAAATATTTCGAAAACGTAGACATATTTCCAGCAACTGGAAATACTTTTAGAAGCTGGAAATATTTCCAGCCACTGGAAATATTTCGAGTGACTGGAAATATTTTCTATCCCTCCAGCTACTGGAATATTTCCAGCCACTGGAAATATTTCCAGTGGCTGGAAATATTTCCAGTGGCTGGAAATATTTACTATACTTCCAGCTACTGGAATATTTCCAGCCACTGGAAATATTTCCAGTTACTGGAGATATTTCCAGTGACTAGAAATATTTCCAGTAGATGGAAATATTTCCAGCAAAAAAACATTTCCCGCTATGAAAAAAAATATTTCCAGCCACTGGAAATATTCTCAATACTAGAAAATATTTCCAGTATCTGGAAATATTATTTCCAGTGCCCAGAAGTTATTTCCATGGAAATATTATTTCCAGGGTACAAAATAATTTCCAGTGTTCAAAATAATTTCCCACCACTGGAAATTATTTTGAACACTGGAAATTATTTTGTAGCCTGGAAATAATTATTATTTCCAACCACTGGAAATCATTTCCATTGTCTGGAAATTATTTTGGTATTTGTCCCCATAGTGATACGTCGACTAAGGAACATTACCGGTCGCAATCGCCCCTTTTCGTCCGCTTGCTGAAGCACTCCTCCTATCGCGTATGCGGCGACGCATCCGTATCCAGAATAAAGGGTGCCTCAAAGTCCGGCAGCCTCAGAACCGTTCCATCTTCCGTCAGCGGATCCTTCAGAATCGTCTCCCGCAAATACTTTATCGCCTCCAAGACCTTCTCTCCCCACTCGTTCGGGTTCGCCCAATCCCCTTTGAACTTCTTCATGTGTTTCCGTATGGGCTCCGCCCGGTTGGCGAAGTTTGGGATAAACTCCCCGTAATACTGTGCTAACGACACGAACGAATGTAAATCGGATTTGTTCTGCGGTATTGGCATGTCCGCCAGTGCCTCTCGTTTCTTAGCCGCGATTGTGCATGTTCCGTTCTCAATATCGTATCCCAAATATATGGTTCCGTTACTGCATGAAGTGGCACTTCTTGGCATTAAGTTGGAAACCGAACGCCTTAATCCGCCGCATGATGTCCCTGAGGTGTTCCATATGCACTTCCACCGAGTTAGAGTATATAATGACATCATTCAAGTACGCAAAGGCAAACGTTGACGTGTCACCATGTTTGAAGGCAAATTCCTCGTCCCGAAACTTGCTTCCCAACATCTCGGTCATCGCCTTTTGGAAAATCCCTGGAGCCACCTTGAGCCCCATCGGCAAAACCTTCCAGACGTAAGTCGTCAGCCATAAACGCTGTGAGGTATCGACTTTCCTCCGCCAATGGAATTTGCCAGAACCCGCTTTTCAGATCCAGAGTGGAATATATTTTCGCCTTCCGCAATACTTCCAACCAGGCTCGTCGCACATCCGGTACCGGCGTTTCGATCTTCTTTATGATCTTATTGATCTTTCAGTAGTTTATGCACATCCGCAATGTGCCATCTGGCTTCGGCGCCATCCGCACCGGCGAGGAGTATTCTGACAACCGCTCCTCTATCAGCCCCCTCTCCAACAATTCCGCCGTCATCTCCCTGGCAATTCTATCCTCGTGATAGCTGAGTCGAGAAGGCCGTCCTATTCCTGGTACCTCCTGTCCCATCTCCCTGTAGAACCATGCCGTGTGGTGCTTGATCGAACCTCCCTCCAACGCCCCAAACACTTCCATGTGTTGATCCATCATCGCCAAGACGTCCTCCTTAGACTTTTCACTTCCCCGCCACTGTTTTGCCTGTTCCCGCAAGGCCGCCCGAGCCTTATCCGTTTCCTTCTTGATTTGTTCGTCCGTCGCCTTGCCCGCTATGTCGTCCACTGTAGCCTCCTGGCCCTCCTCCTCGACCTTCTCTGGACCGGTACAGGGTAGGCGTTTGCCTCTCCTGATCCGCATATCTGGCCAACTGATCGATCATCATCGCGTATTGTATCGCATGTGTGCGATGATATACCCCCGAAATATGAGTAAACGCTTCATCTCGGATTGTGGCCAAATCGCGTGTAAGGAGTTCCTCCCGATATTTCCTCGCCGCTTTTCTCGAACCCAAACGACACGCTGTAACGAGCTTCTGCGTCCGACTCGGTATAGGTATCGGATCCTGAACCAAGAAATCCTCGATATCATACCACCACATTTCCGTTCGTCTACCCACCGGAAGCACTATCGTGAAATCCCCAAGGGAAATCCGATTCTTCAGCGCCTTCTTGATTCCTGCCACCGAGTCGACCATAATGGGATCGTCCCCCCACTTATCCTTGAGGAACTCGATAATTCCCGTCTTCGCCTGACTCGGCTTTGCCACGTTACATACCACGTACTGTGCCATCGGCAACGTCCTGCCATCCATTTCTTTGTGTTGGTCCCCCAAATTACGGCCGTGTATCGGGAAACCGTCCCTGGCCAATCTCCGTTGTTCTCTCAAGTGTTTCAGCCGCATGTCGCACAATGCCACTATTTGATTTGGCGTCCATTCGTCCTCCCATTCGCTCTCCTCATCCGTTGCCTTAGGGTCCCCCACCGCAAAAACCTCGCATGCTGCCTCGTCAGCCGCAGCCTCTCCCGACATTACGACCTTCACTGCCGCAAAACTACCCGCTGTGACAGGATATAATGCAAAATGTCTTCCAGAATTTTTTGCAGAAATTTCAAACGTTATTGAAACTTTGTCCTAACATCATAAATCATTACTATATGATTAGTAAATGATAATATACAATTTTTTTTGAAAAAAATTCAAATCCTCAAACAGGGGAAACGTTTAACGGTTGGATTTTGTGACTGTGACCAAAAATCATCCGCGCTCTGTCGAAATGTAGGCAAATGATTTTTACGTGGTTTTTTCACACAAAATCATCAGTTTATTGTAGTAGATGATAAATATATAATTTCTTTTGAAATTCTTTTGAAATTTCAAATAGGGGAAAGGTTAACGGTTGGATTTTGCGACTGTGAGCAAAAACCATCCGCGCTCTTAGTCATTAAAAAATTTTCACTCACTGAAACCGTTATGAGATTTAAATTTTTTAGTTTGAAAGTTTGAATATTAAAGTTTTAATATATTATTATTTAAAAACAATAAACTGATGATTTTGTGTGAAAAAACCACGTAAAAGTCATTTTTCTACACTTCGACGTACAACGACGTCGAGGGTGATCCTGCCTAGGCCTGCCTCTTCCGCGCCCGCCTCTTCCGCGCTTGCGTCTGCTACTCTCGTGAGCGAGCAGCAGCAGCAGGAACTGCTGGTGATGGTAGATCACCAGATTCAATAGGCCGCTGTGGAAGCGCAGCAGGTTGTAATATACATGCCATCGCTGCTGGCGAAGGCATCCAAGCAGCCTTTGGTCGTGAAGAGGAACGTTCATCCAGAAAAACAAACTTTTATTTGTTCTCGTTGCGAAAGAATGAAACTTGCAACGTTCCTGGGGTTGAGGTGGCCTCAAAGCAATGAAGCTTTTTAAGGTCAGGAACTTTCGTTACAGAGTGCTTGAGTTCTGGCGACCTGTTAATCGGCGCCCTCAAAAAAAGAGGATTAGAATTAGAAAGATTTCTCTTAATTAACTCAGCAAGGTCACGTGAGCTTTGCCAAATGAAATCATTATGAAATCCTTCGTATGCTACAGCTTGCGCTATTTTCCCATCGTGGGAGTCGCAAAGTGATTTGCCATGGTATGACGCCCAAAAATTCCATTGCGCTGATTGAAGCCAGGGATGCTAGCGCAAGATTAAACTAAACTCAGCCAATGCGTACCTTTGCTTAAAATGCTTTCTGCCTCCGTCTGACCAAAATATTAATTTGCTTACAGGCACAGGCAGATTCATGCGCTTAACAAGAATATTATCAGACCACTCTCTGTAAAAAAAAAGTAATCGTTGTTAGTGACATTGTCTGAGCTGTGAGGAAAAGTGTCAACATACTCTCTCTTTATTCCGCCCTCACCATCTCCTCTTATTAATAGTCCCATGCAATCATGCACGTCCTTTGTGCTTCCCCCCCCCCCCCCACACACACACACACTCATTCTCGAGAAGTCAAGAACAATGATAAGGAAAGACAAGTCACGAGCGCAGAGTTTTAAGTCTTCATCATAAAAACTTTTTTGTTCTTTGCCCGCACCGTGAAATTCAAACTTCGCAAGTGATGTTGGAATGTCACTTATTTCCTTTTCCGCTTCGTCGGATAGTGCCTTGTTTTCTCGTCTCAGCTTCTCTTCCCGTTCTTGCAATGCAGCCAACCTTTTGACTTTGCTTTTGTGCTTTTCACAAGGCGACCATTTACCCCATAGTTTGTTGGTGCGGTCTTCGATATACATCTGAGCAGTGACTCGTGTCCACTCAGATCGACAAGGAGGAGTAACAAGTAGCTTCCACTCTGAAACCACAAAGGGACGTTCGAAAAAGGAGGATATTGTCTTGTACCACCAAAGTCGTAACTCTGCCACTCTGAGTCTCCGCTGTTTGAGCGGAATGTACACAGGAGTCCTAAAATGCAATTTGTACTTAATCTTCGTGTGATCTTACGCGACATGTACAGGTGCTGTCTGTCTGTGATATGCTCTATGTGAGCATAACACAAACAGACAGCAAAAAAACGCGGCCCCCACCTGCGAGTTGGAAGCAAAATCAAGAGCAAAAGAAACGAAATGTACCGGTGAGTGCAGGCGCAAAACAACGGGACACAACTGCAATTGTTTCGGTTGGGCGGCAAGGACACGCGACCATTGACAAGACGAAAAAGTATGATACACACTGAGATGTAACTGGCCCTCTGTTGTCGGTAATCTCTCAGCACCTCTAAATTCCGTTGCAGCCTTTTCGGCTGGTCGCTCAAGGAAGTGGAAATAGTTACACCGACGTCAGCCATCATTTTGTGTGGTTGTGCCACGCCAACTCGACTTCGACAAATGTGCTTCTTCCCTTTGTGCTCGGTGTGCACGACATGGTAAGTAGGTGGATCGCATTTTTTACAGTCCCACACCTCGCCATCACCCGACTGAAACGCAAGGCGAAGCTGCTCCTGCCCTCTTCTCCGCTTGAACTTGGGCACAAACCGGATGGTTTCCCCGCTGGCAAGCAGGCGAGCAATTTTGGGAAGTACAAAATCAAAATATCGCGACACGTAATCATCGTAAACCTTGCTCATGGAAATGTAAACCAGGTACAGAGTTCCATTTTTTATACGCCTGTCACCACTCGGGTGCTTCTCTGCCATGTAGTATGCCATCCCAGATGTATCCATACCAAGTAGCTCAGGGGTAGGATCTTTCGAAAATCGAGTGTTGTCAAAGGACGAACCCTCAAAAGCGCACAGTGACTGCAGATTTGGTATGCTGAGCAAGGCTGCTGACCGCAAGGTGAGCTCAAATAGCTCCTGAACTTCGCCAAGCATGGCAGTGACGTGAGGAGGAACAGAGGAAGGTGTAAGTTGGCATAA